>PVIU01012996.1:0-57646 GCA_004026605.1 Ondatra zibethicus | reverse complement strand
TTCTTTCTCCTTTGGTTGCTGCCACTTCTCTTCTTGCCAACCCAGCCCTGCCTCTTTAGGATCTTTCCCTGCTACATTATATTCTTGGTATGTTAAATTTTGCTTACTTTTTAGAAAGGATACCTTCTTTCCTTTTATTGAAGATATCATGTATTTTGTTTCTCCATGCCAGGATGTTTCCTGCTGACCAAATCATCCATTAGTGATGCTTAGATTCCTTTGATTTAATAAATGTCCATATGGAGGACCTCTTTCCTAGTTAGTGGTACTATTGCTATCTAACACCATCACCAAAAGCAAGTTGGGGAGGAAAGAGTTTATTTGGTCTATACTTCCACATCATAGTCCATCACTGAAAGAAGTCAGGGAGGGACCTGGAGGCAGGAGCTGATGCAGAGGCCATGGCAGGATGCTGTTTACTGATTTATTCCCCTTGGTTTGCTTAGCCTACTTTCATAAAACCTAGGACCACCCCTCAGGAGTGGCACCATCCACAGTGGGCTGGACCCTCCCACATCAATCACTAATTATGAAAATTCTTACAGAGTTGTTTGCACCCTGACTTTTCGGATGCATTTTCTTAATTCAGAATCATAACACACACACACACACACACACACACACACACACACACACACACACACACACTCACTTTCTTTTCTTTTTCTTTTTTTGAGACAGGGTCTAACTGTCCTGGAACTCACTGTGTAGACCAGGCTGGCCTTGAACTCATAGAGCTCCACCTACCTCTACATCTTAAGTGCTGGAATTAAAAGTGTACACTACCATACCCTGTCTATATATGCTTTTTGTTTAATGCTTCTCTTTTCTGTAAATGGTAGGGATCCTGTTTTAACTTAGCTATGGTATCTCCATAGGTGAAAAAGTTAAAAAAAAACACACATTTTCAAAAAAGCTACTAATTTTTATTTAATAATTTCTATTAATTTATTTTCAAAAGACATTCCTTCATTAGCAGCATTTTTTGAATTTACCAAGTGAAGGATTCTTCAAGTTGAATTGAATTGTCAAGTAGTAACCTTGCTTGGAAGAGTGCTTTGCACAAACCCGAGGCAGTCTTTGACATTCTGCCCATGAGTGCTATGAAGAGTCAGGTGGAGCTTACCTAGATGGTTCACAGAGTATTTATTATTGGGAAATATTCCAAGTTAAGTTCTCTGGAGCCAAGAAAGCTCCAATCTTACTTAGCCAGCTGCTTGAGGAGGCTAAGGACGTCTCAGGCTTTGGCCACAGTTTCCTTGCATAAACATCACTCTGTAATGTGTGTGAACCAGAGGCTGGAGAGATGGCTCAGCAGTTAGGAGCGCTGGCTGCTCTTGCAGAGGACCCCTCCTGGTTCCCAGCCCTCGCCTGGTAGCTCACAACTGTCTGTAATTCCAGTTTCAGGGAACTAATTGCTCTCTTCTGACCTCCTTGGGCACCAGGCACATTTGTGGTACACATCCACACATCCAGGCAAAACACTGGTACATGTAAAATAAAAATAGATGTTTAAAAAACAAATCTGTACTCAAGCAAAATACAAAGATTGTATATTCTATTTTTTCTGAAGTAAATAAAGTATGAACTCTGGTTTTCTAGATGCATAATAGTAAAGAAACTATATATTTAACTCATCTTTGAATTCCCCAGAATCAAAGAGATTTTATTAATTGATGGGAATTAGGAAGTATTGTTTTTATTCTGTGTTTTTTTTGTTTAGTATAATCTACACTAGTACTTTTATTTTAATTTTTTGCTTCTTATTAAGGGCTAGAAAGTATGAAATATCAAATTAAAGGATTTTTTATTTTTAAAAATCATAATTTAAAAGCACTTGTCCTCATGTGCACACAATAATTTTGACTATCTTCAGGATTACTGATTTAACAAGCATTTGTGTACTTATGCGTAACTATGTGAGGATGAAGTGACACATTTTTCCCGTCAGCATCGGTGCTTCTGGGTAGGTAGGGTGTGGAGTCTCCCTGGATTCTGACTAGTGGGACGAGCTCAGGGTCCCTGTCACAGCTCTGCAGCTCCACCAGCAGCTCCCATCCCTTCTCCCTTAAGAGCAGCATAAAATCGGCCCTGACAGATCAGATGAGGATCTGGAGTAATCCTCAGGGAAGAGAAAATTCAGGCTTTGTTTGAAGTGACAAAATCGGATTATTTTTTCTCAGGTCTTTTGTTCCTTTGTGGTACTCTGAAAGGTTGCTACAAACATGTAGTTGAAATATAACCACATAAGCAGTAACTAAGTTAATCCATTTCAGAATGTGGGTGCACATGCGTCTAATGCAGTTTTGTATGCTGCTGAAGGATGGGGTTTATTTAATGAAAATAAATAGGATATTTTCCACTAGATGTTTAATCCAATAAACCTTTCATATAGTCATTTGTTTTCCTTCTGTGAAAATGTAGTGTATAGAAAAAAATGAATGAATGAGCAAGGGGTACATGAAAAGCGAGGCAGCCAAAGCATATTTAGCTAACTGCAGCCAGCAGTAAAACCAAACTGTAAGGGCTGTACAACTGGTAACTATCCTGAGGTCACACTTTGGCCTAAGAAGCTGCTCATATTCTGAAATAGCAACTGACTCTAAAGTTGCAGTTGATGAAAAGGGATAGTTCAATATCTGCCTCGAAGCACATCCCATGCTATGTGACTAACCTGCCTCTGTGTGATGATTTGTTTTTATTACCATTAATTTACTGTCATACTTTCTTCCTGAAGATTCTCCTGTGTACTTTTGTCTTGCGATCTCTCAGTTTTGGTAAAAGTGCCACACAAACCTAAACAATTTGGGATGTAATTATCTATAGGATCTGCAAGATAATTCTTTCTGAGGATTTTCACTTGATCTTTGATGTTTTTCACATTAATTTCCAAAATGTAAACATTTGTTTTATATGAATGAAGACAAAGCATCTGATGTTGCCCTTCATAAATTTCTAACGATTCGTTTTATGTAAGATGTTCTGCATTGCTTATTTGTGTTGATTTATGTGGAAAGCTTTAATCCCTTAACTATTATTTAATTAAAATTTTTGTGGAAAGCATGCTTTGTTTACAAGTGAAAAACAATCTCATTTGAACTACGTGTGGAAGTACTAGAGTAGCCAGCTCATGCTCAAAATGCTGCTAGATGTCTTTTGGATTTTGGAATTAACATTTAAGAAATTTTGCACCCTGATTTTTAGTTTTAAAAATGCACCATAAGATGATGGCATTTGGGCAATTGAGCTGTAGTTGCCTACTGACTGGATACACAGAACCAAGTCTCTGGCCCCTGAGGCCTTTTACTTGGGGTGGAGTTGAGATTGACAGCACTTGGTGTGTTAGCTCTGTCATGGGTTTCAGCAGCCCTTTTCCAGAGATGCTATTCATCCATTCCTAATTACCCTTTAAAAACTCATTTGAAATATTCAGCTTGTTTTTGGCAGAATTACATACATGACCAAAATATTTACTAGTACTAATCAAAGCCAACAACACCATCCTTTACCACATTTAAAAAAGGAGTTTGAGAAATGTGAAAGTCAACAACGTGTATGAATGTTTGTAAAGCTGTTGATACTGTATCTAGAAATCCACACACATAGAAATCACATTTGTTTACTGAAATAGATTGCAAAATCAAACTTATTTTTAAAAGGCTGTCTTAAATCTACCTAGTAGCTTACCTACTACTCAAAATTAGAGTTTAAATATGAGCATTTAAAACTGAATAAAGCAAAACTAATTATTGACATCGTATATTCTTCATTGGAATTTAGAATGGAATGCTTTGGTCTAGTTTCTGAGACTGTGTTTTATTATTATTCTTACTACTTTTATATTTTATTTTCAAGCCACAAGTTGTGTTTTTATAAGTATTTACATTGAAAATGTATTGTATTACATTAGACCCCAAGGCATGCAAATAGATTGCTAAAAGGAATGATTTTTAGTAGCTTGAATTTAAGTTATGAATTTTATTTGACTCTGTTGCTAAGATTATTTAAACCTAAATGTCAAAATATTTAATCTTATAAAATATAGAAAATTAACCTTAAAATGGTGTGAAAATATCAAAATTGATCCTTTTAAGAATGTTGGCATCTTCTTACGTTTTCTTTAATGACGTGTGTCAATTGTTTGCAGGTCCTGTGATATTGTGGAAATTCCCAGAGGACTTTGGAGACCAGGTTGGGAACATAACTTAAAAACTTTTTAAATTGAAATACTATATTATTACTGTGAACTGCTGATATTGTACATAAATTACTGCAATTATTTTTTTGATAAAATTTGAGAAAGACAAAGTGCAGAGAATATACAGAAGAGTTGTTAGTGACCTTGCAGGTGAGTTAAGAAGTACTTTGAGAATCATAGCAGCTGGGTGTTTATGGTCTGCATTTTCATCTAGGGGATATATATTTGGGTACAATAAAAGCTCCCAGTCATAAAAACTTAACACTATTAATTTTTGGTTGGATATACTCATTATTTCTGTATACTTAGAAGTGTAATGATATAAATCAGTTTTTGTCACGGTGACTCTGGAATCGCTTACATTTAGAAATTGAATTAGGAATATTTCCTTATTTCTGAATAATTTTTATCACTTTATTTTCTTAGAAAGCTAAAACATCAGAAGGAAACTACAGGACAAATTTCTTAGTTGGCATTTTTTAGTCTTCTGTAGTTCCTTTAATACTTAGTATGACCAAAACCTAACTACTTTGATGTAAGTGCATAGAAAAATATTTTATTTTAAATATTTATTTATTATGTATACAATATTCTGTCTGTGTGTATGTCTGTAAGCCAGAAGACCTCATTACAGATGGTTGTGAGCCACCATGTGGTTGCCGGAAATTGAATTCAGGACCTTTAGAAGAGCAGGCAATGCTCTTAACCACTGAGCCATCTTTCCAGCCCTAGAAAAATATTTTAAAATTTATGTTATGGGAATATCATTTTGAGATTGAATTATAGTTTGCACTAATTTGTTTTGGTGAAATTCCCCAGATACCTAATAAATAAGTTCCATTATTTTGCCTAAAAAGAAGTGAGATAATAGCAGTTGCATCACTGTTAATTTCACCAGCTCATACCTTCAGTTCTCAGGTATGATTCCCACAATTTGCAAAAAGTCAATCTCATAAAAGCATATCATTACAAGTATTCATTCAGGAATAGTATGCATGATTTTGAATATTGTGAAAGGATAATTTTCGAAATTGGAATGTCAACCTGAAAGATGGGAAATTGGGAGTCAATTTGAATGAACCAATTAAATGGGCATGTTAGGTACTGATCATGTCTGTTGCCCTTGACCATGGCTTCAAAGAAAAAGGGTATTAATTCTTAAGTTGCTTTTAGCCTTTAGTGAATGATGGATTTATAAATATTGTAAATATTCTTAAGTAAGTCCCTCTAGTGAAAGGGTGACTGACATAAGCAGTCCAATGATTCTGGACTTATTCTACCAGTCTGAAATGCTTGTTTCTTTATCTCCTCAGTTGTCTTTTGTCCACTGCCCTACAAGCATCCTCATGTCCCCTTCCAAGTGTTATTACATTATTTTTATTTCTCCCTTTAAAACTGTTTCTTAGAATCCTTGTGGCCCTAGGGAGGCCTAACTGTGGGATCACATATGAAGATACATACTTGCCTGTCCACCTGAGTAGACTTTAGTGTGATCACCTGTTGCTGGTCCTCTTGGTTAATAAAATGCTGTTTGTGCATTTTGATATAATGCATCTGTCAGTGTTCCTGCATTTAGTCTAAAGCAGGAGCAATTCACTGTGTAAGTGGCGGTGACACCCATAAACCCCAGGGATCCAGTGTACTTTAGTCCTCACAGTTGTCTTTGGTTTTGTCTTTTTGAGTATAGTCTCCCTGTGTGGCCCTGACTGGCCTGGAACAGATAGCCCCTCCTCTGTCTCCAGAGTGTTGGGACTAAAGGCTTGCTCCACCAACAGAGCATCCTCACAGTCTTTTAAGATTTTTATTAGCATTTAGTAATTGTACAAAGTGATAGGTTTCATTATGACATTTCATAATATGTATAGTACACTTTGATCATCTTCAGTTCCCTGCTTCATCCTGCTCCCCTCTCCCACTTTCTCTGGCTGTACCTCCAAACCCTCCTTCTGCTTTCATATATTATTTCTGTTTTCTTTAATTACAATTGTTAATATATATGCATATAAATATGACAGTATCAACCTACCAAGTCAGTTTAGTATTGCTTATATGTATGTTCCTAGTGCTGACCACTTGGGATTGGATAACATATCAGGGGCTCAACCCTGGGGAAGATGGATTCTCTCTCTTAGCAGTCATTAATTGCCTGTAGCTCTTAATCTAGTAGTGGGGCTTTATAAGACTTCCCTCTTTCTCATTGGTGTGTTGACTTTATTGTTATGGACCAGGTCTTATTTAGGCTACCACATTGCTGAGATTTCACCTTAATCTTAAACTCCAACTTCAAAATGATTTCTTTTGAGGCTTTCTTGAACTTCTACAGCAACCTGTGTGTAATTTCATAGCTTCTTTTGTGTATCTCAAGAGCCATCCTTCCTCTTTGCCACCTCCCTCCCTCTCTCTTTTTTAAGTTTTCATATACCACTGTGGCTGTCACATAATAAAGTGTGGATAGATGTTTATTTAGTTGAGTGAGTGACAAATAAAGAAAGTTGAGTAAACTCATGATAAGTTAGCTTGACCAGAGTGGGAAAAACAGGTAATTAATGTTCTAAGAAGTCTAGTCCAAGAGCTCCGTGTAAAGCTTCAGTTTAGAAAGAGCTCAAGGGCTATGCCAGATCTAATGGGGTTTCATTAAAGTATGAATGAAAGATGTGGCTTTGATGAAGAGTTTGCAGCTTGAAGTTTAGAGCGCTGGCCACTGACTCCTGATGAGTTCCTGACCACGGTTCCTCCTCCTCCCTTTTGTTTCCATAGATAAAAGTACTGAAAAGGCTGCTGGAAAAGGCCACATGCCTCAGTTACTGCAGCTGCGTTAGCAACGTGCCGTTCAGTAGCAAATCGTGTAGGAAGTATCTGCAAAGTTTAAATTATAATCTTAAGTGTGTCATCGGAAAGACATTTTCACGTGTGCATTTCAGCTGTGTCCTTTTGGGGCTTTCCTTTGTAGAGGCTGCCAGCTAGCTGCCTGACAGTCAGACTCGGCATTTCACATTGTCTTTTATGTTTAACCAAGTGTAGCTGTCTCACTGTGCGGTTTAGAAGGAATGCTTCTTGAACATGTGACCACTTAGAGTTTTATATATTCATTCATTTTTCTCTCCCTGACTGACTTAAAAAGAAATTGGGATAATGCAAAGATTTTCATGATTTAAAATTGAGCAATATTGATATATGGGTATTTTGTAATTTATTTAGAATGTTACTTATGAAGATCTAAGTTATTTGGCAATAACTTATTGATTTTAGTATAACAAAATAATTATGAGCAGTTATGGACTATTCAGAAATTAATTTTTAAAAATTTTTGGGCTTGGTAGAGTCACAAGCTGATTTTTAATGTGAAAGTCAATTTTATTTCACTACTTTTGTGAGGATGTGTGTGCATACACGTGCATATGTTTGTACAAGCCCATTCCTGTGACAACGTGATTAATTTTTAAGAATATTAGATTTTGTAAAGAGAATAGGTTAACATAAAAATTATAATTATATTTAGATGCTTACTTTGTTTCATATTCCAAACATTTTGCAACTATCTTAGTAACGTTAGAATGCCAGTTCTGTCTTGTCAGTGTGCTTTTGGTTGGTAGGAATATACAGGGCTATGTTCTTCATATGTATCAAGAAGAGAATCAGATTGTCAACTATTATTATAAAGATGTGATTTAGTTCCTTTGCAGGTACAGTGTTAGAAAATTTAATATAAAACATAACTACACTCTTAAGTTACTGTAAATGTGTTTTATATTTTGAATTGTTGAACTTAAATTTTTCATTGCTGACAGTAGGAAGCTAATTTGGAAAAACAGTGATAGTTTCTAAATTTTGTTTTATGGAATAGGTCTTTGCTGGCAGTGGAACTAACATGCTCTCACAAGTTAGTAGTGAAAAAGTATTTAAGAAACATTTGGCATTGTATTTGAATATTACAATGCATTTAACATTAACTTTGTATTTGAAACCCTATTAAAAATGACATAACTGTTCTGCTGAAGGATGAAAATTTTTACTTTAGTGAGCTTCTAGAGGTAGGGTAGTTATATTTATTTTTATATTAATGAAATTGCTCTAACTCTACAAATGATTTAGTCCAGATAGGCGGACATGACCCTACTCTGTCAGCCTGTAGAAGTAAAGTCATATGTGATGCAGTTGAAATAAATACAGGTTTTTTACAGAAACTTTTTTATTGGCAAAAGTATTGTTCTACAGAGTGCTTGAGGGAAGCAGAGTGGACAAATGACTTTTCCATAGTGTCGTCATATAGGCTCTCCCAAACACACTGAACAGTGTGGAGTCTTAGGTGAAGAGTTGTTGCTCTAGCAGGTCAGAACTCTACATGTAAGTTTGTTTTCACTTAAAAAAAAAAAAGTTGAGTTGGCCGAGTATGAAACAAAAGATGGATACAGTAAGATATCTGGATGTTACTTTATGGAAATAATGCCTGTTAAAATTGCTATAAAGCCCTGGGTTCACATGGACAAGGCTATGTTGAATTAGCCTTGCTCATATCTGCATGCTGCTTTAAAAATGAGTCTCAAACAATTCTTTAGATTTAAGCAGAATGGGGCCTGGGATGAGCAGAATAAGTACTCACGGATTGTACCCTTCTGTATTTAGGGACTGCTTGCTCCTTTCTCAACACATCCTTAGCAGATAGGCTTTTAAAAAGAAGTATTGTTGGTTGCTTCTTGGTGTTTAAAGTTCTTGCCTGAA
The DNA here is from genome assembly GCA_004026605.1 of Ondatra zibethicus. Classification (NCBI taxonomy): domain Eukaryota; kingdom Metazoa; phylum Chordata; class Mammalia; order Rodentia; family Cricetidae; genus Ondatra; species Ondatra zibethicus. The sequence goes on along the minus strand of PVIU01012996.1, from coordinate 48,729 downwards.
ATAGTTCTGCAAACAAGTGGTATGAAGACACTTCACTACTAAAAAATTTAAGTTTCAAACTACTCTATAGTAGCTAAAAATGCTGAGCTTGGTCAGCATATGGTACTAGCTAGCCTCATACCCACCCGCTCTTTTGTTGTCTTGTTATTGTTGTAGGGCTTAATGACAGTTGTAAGCCATAGTTGGGGATGTGGGGGTTAGTCCACCCTGGGGAGAAGAGGAGGAAACTGCAGTGTGGATTATGGAAATATGGATTGATCTAAAAAGAAACCTCTTTTTAAAGAAAGGGACTCCCTCAAAGGAAAGCTCAGAGAAACCAATGAAAAGATGATGGAATATGATGTAAAAATCATCACTTGAAATCTTTCTTTCATTACCAGCTGCTGTATTTTGGAGAAAAGAAATGCATTTGTATATTAAGAGAGAACTAAAAGAGCCAGATGAATAGCAATATTTATTAGGTATATTTTCATGTTGATTCAGATAAGTTATGTGCATTTTAATAGACTTTACATATGCTAGACACTTTAAATCTTGAGAAGTATAATGTCAGGATGTTCAGTATAAATACTTTAAGGAGAACACTAATTCTAGCCCTTTTTATATAGACCTATTTGGAAAAATCAGCTTCCTGGTTCTTACATATTTTCTTTAACAAATTGTACTACTGAATATTTTATTTAAAATATAAATTATTCAGTTTTCTTTAAAGAGTTATCCAAATATCATACAATTTAATGTTCATTCCATTGTGTTTTTTCCATAGTGATTATAGCTTATTTTGATTTGTACTGATTGATAATATATACTTTTATCTTAAACCCGTTTGCCTAGAATAAGACAACAATGAAGTGTAGCAGTCATTTTCATAAAACATAGACACAGGGATTCATGCAGCTTTAGTTAGTTTTTGATACACTTATGCACAAAGAAAATCAAACTTGTGCAGTTTGAAACTCAGTACTAGCGAAGAGTTAGCATTCAAGTGTAGAAAGGAGACTCTGGGAAGAAGACCACAGCTTCAAGGCTGTATGTTTCCAGTTTGACCATGCTAGGTTTTCTAGTGTATATATCTTTTAAGTATTAGGAGGGTCTAACTGTATGCTTCAGGCAAGGTGGTGACAGAGAATTCCCTAGTGCAAGAGAATCTGGGAGGTGAGGTTTAACGACAAGGATATCTGCTTCTACAGACCCTTGATATTTCTGTGATTCCATAATGAGAAAGTTAGTTTGATAACCTTATGTGCTATGGCTTTTTCTAACTGTTTGTTCTGTAGGAGATGGGTAATGTATATCTAACTTCCTTCCTCTTTTATGTTTTAGAGACTCCTGCTGGGTTTGCATTGTAAATTGCAAAAATTTAGAAAGCTTCTTTGGTTATTCATGGAGTTAACTCAGTGGCAAAACACTTTGACTAGATTATTAATCAGCTAGGGAATAAGCCCCAAGTTTTGAGATTTAGGGCATGGAATGTAAGAGCTCTTTAGAAAAGGTTGAGAACAACCCTAGACTGTGAATATAAATACTTATTTATATTATAGTACTGGCCATGAAATTCCCTTCTGTGGAGCAGGCTCATGTCCAATCAGAAAGCATTTAGTCACCCTATGACAGTAGTAGAGTATTGTATCAGTGAGCGCGTGGTGTTTTCTCTCCCCCAGCAGAGCCCATAGCTCTTTTCTGCACAATGAGAGCAGGAGACAGAGAGGAGTCTCCGGGTGGGTTGGAGCTTGATTTCTCTATGTCCTGTAGCCAAAGCATGTGCTGTCTATAACTGCAGGACCTCTCCATGCAATTATGGTGGGTAACCAAAGGCATTGGCCATAAATGGTATTGTTTTGGAGGCTTCTGGGGACTCCCTGGTCAAAAACTACTAGGAACAACTGGATATTAACATGTGTAAGAATGAAAATAGACCCATATCTATCACCATGCACAAAACTCAAGTCCAAATGGATCAAAGACCTCAACATAAAGCCAGCCACACTGAACCTCATAGAAGAGAAAGTGGGAAGTACTCTTGAACGCATTGACACAGGAGATTGCTTCCTAAATATAACCCCAGCAGCATAGACACTTAGAGAAATGATTAATAAATGGGATCTCCTGAAACTGAGAAGCTTCTGTAAAGCAAAGGACCCAGTCAACAAGACAAAACGGCAGCCTACAGAATGGGAAAAGATCTTCACCAACCCCGCATCAGACAGAGGTCTGATCTCTAAAATATATAAAGAACTCAAGAAATTGGTCATCAAAAGAACACATAATCCCCTCCCCCAAAAAAAAATGGAGTACAGACCTAAAGAGAGAACTCTTAATAGAGGAATCTAAAATGGCTGAAAGACACTTAAGGAAATGCTCAACATCCTTAGTCATCAGAGAAATGCAAATCAAAACAACTGTGAGATTCCATCTTATACCTGTAAGAATGGCCAAGATCAAAAACACTGATGACAACTTATGCTGGAGAGGTTGTGGGGTAAAGGAAACACTCCTCCATTGCTGGTGAGAGTTCAAGCTGGTACAGCGTCTATCATTATGGCGAATTCTTAGAAAATTAGGAAACAACCTTCCTCAAGACCCAGTAATACCACTTTTGGGTATTACTCAAAGGATGCTCAATCATGCCCCAAGGACATGTGCTGAACTATGTTCATAGCAGCATTGTTTATCATAGCCAGAACCTGGAAACAACCTAAATGCCCCTAGACCAAAGAATAGATAAGGAAAATGTGGTACATTTTCACAATGGAGTCCTACATAGCAGAAAAAATAATGACATCTTGAAATTTGCAGGCAACTGGATGGATCTAGAAAACATCATATTGAGTGAGGTAACCCAGACCCAGAAAGTCAAATATCATATGTACTCATTCATAAGTGGTTTTAAAACATAAATCAAAGAAAACCAGCCTACAAATCACATGTCCAGAGAACTTAGACAACAAAGAGGACCATAAGAGAGGCATACATAGATCTAATCTATTTGGGAAGTAGAAAAAGATAAGATCTCCTGAATAAATTGGGAGCATGGGGACCATGGGAGAGGGTTGAATGGGAGAGGAGAGGCAGGGAAGGGAACAGAGAAAAGTGTATAGCTGAATAAAATTCAATAAAAAAGAAAAAAAAGAAAAAAAACTGCTAGGAAAGTATCCCATGCCTGGTTCTGTGATTTTTCTTTAGTAACCTGTGTCTCCTGGAGCACCATTGTTCACCCATGCAAGATCATTCCCTTTGAACCCCATTTGTCTAAAGTTGTATTTTGCAACTAAATTATTTTCAAAGGCTTTTGTTATACAACCTTAGCTTTGGTTGACACATTTACTGTCTTCTTCTCTTTCCCATTCCTAATTAATGCTGTAACTCCCCTCTTATTTCACGTGCACTGTACCATCTCTCCAATTACTTTTAGATGGCATTTCTTTTCCAACTAGTCCTTTCACTCGTGTCCATCATCACTTGCCAGTACCTCTCCCCTTCACTTTCCTCCTGCATTTTCTCTCCTCCAAATATGTTGAGACCTGGCCATAGGTGGTTTCTGAGATAAGATGAAAGAGATCAGGGTACTATAGCTGTAGACTTTTGTACCTTTTTTTGTCAACATAATACTAATTACTAGTCTTACTCTGATTTTTTTCCTTTTTACTTCCCACTCATTCATAGTAACTAATGTTATTGTATGCTGCATTATGATTAGTGTTCCTTTATTTCATAAATGACGAGCACTTAAGTATGCTTATTTTTTGGTTATGGCTATGTTCCCGTAATGATCTACCCATTGATAGTGGCTGTTTTTGAGACAATATTCTCTCATGATAATGCTGGTGTTCTACCATAGTGTAGCAGAACAGAATAATACCTCAGTCCTACTACAGCCTTGATTCTCTTGAACATTGCCAACATCTCTGTTAAATAAAGGTGATTAAAACCGATTTATCCTGTGGCATAATCCCATGGGAGCACATTTCAGTGAGAATAACACAGGAAGTGTGAAAACTCCAGGCAGTCCAGCTCCTCCAAAGCTTACTAATCACACAGTAATGGCCTCCAGTGAGAATGTCAGATGAAATCTCAGGCAAATCATTCAGAAGAAATCAAAGAGAGTGCATGAAGCATGGGCCAACACACACACACACACACACACACACACACACACACACACACACACACACACACACACCCCTTAGAGAATCAGAGAAGACACAAAAATTGATTTCTGTGTGACAACAATGAAAACAACAACAGAAGTCACTACAGGATATGAAAATAGAATTCAGTAAAGCAATAGAAATAGGGAAGAAAAACCAAACTGGAAATCTGGAAATGAAAAATTCAGTGTGTCAGTAGAAAACTTCAACAGTAGAATAGATCAGGGTAAGCACAGACTATTAGAACTTGAAGACCAAGTAGAGGAATTACAGCATTCAGATAACAAGAAAACATAATAAAGTATGAACTGATCACACTTGACACATTGTAACTTATGGAAATAACAAATCTAGGAGTTTTGAGCTTAGAAAAAAGTTTTAATGCTAAATAGAGAAAAAATATTTTGAGTAAAATCATAGCAGAATGCTTCCCAAATTAGGTACGAGAGGCATTTAAAATCAACAAATAGAGGAGACTGGGCAAACAAACTCCCCATATTGTATTATAGTTAAAATACTAAATGCATAGAACAAAGAAAGTATATTGTTAGATTCAAGTAAAACCAACTCACATAACAGGCCCAACACAGCAACAGGAAATTTGGCTGTAGAAAGTCTGAAATACAAGAGGTCTTGAAATGATGTATTCCAAATTCTAAAAGAAGCTGCTAACCAAGACTACCCCATCCCCCCCAACCTTTTCTGTTATACTTGTAGAAGAATTAATTTGCCATGAAAATAGCAAACTATGAATTCATAAGTTCTAAGCCTGATCTCCAGAAAATACCTGAAGTACTCCTTCAGACTGAAAAGATAAACATACTTAGAGACTAGGGGAAGCATAAAGTGTGCTAGAATAGTAGTTAAACTAATGAGGAAAAGAAAAGCACAAAACTCTATAAAATCAATAGTTTGTCCGACAGTAATATATACCTTTTAATAAGCAAATATTAACAGTCTCAACTCCTATGTTGAAAGGCCCAAGCTAGCAGATTGGTCTAGAAGATAGGACTTGTCTTTCTGTTGTCTCTAAAAAATGTGCCTTACCATCAGTTGAGAGGCTGCCTTAGGATTAAGAGGTGAAAAAGCTTATCCCAGGACTGTTAGTGGAAGTAGCAGGCAGCTAGGTAGAAATGATCAGCTCCCTGACAAAACACTTCCAGCCTTGAAAGTCAGATGGCATGCTCATCACGGGACCACTCCATCAAGAAGACATTAGAAATTTCTTTTAATCTTAAATATTTATTTATATTTTTGAGAACTTCATATTTGAGTCACTGTTTTTAAATCATTTTCCTCTTTCTTCTTCTTTCTCTACCCCTTCCCCAATTACCCCACAAAGTCGTGGCTTCTTTTTCTGTAATTCTTGTTGCATATATTAATATAAATTTGTAAATACAGTCTGCTGAGTCTAGGTAGTATGGAGCATGTGTTAGATTTTTAAGTCTGACCACTCAATATTGCATAATAAATCTGGGGTTTGTCTGTGGGGAAGACTGATTTGTCCCCTCTCAGGAGTTATTCCTTGCCTGCTGCTCTTCATCTAGGCATAGGGCTATGTGGGCTTTCCCTCATCCATGCTGGCATGTCCCTGGGATTACCATTGTTCAGGGCTAGGATCTTCTGGGTTCTGCTTTCCTGTCTTATATAGGAAACAGGCCCTCTGGGTCCTATAATTGTTCTGCCCTCTATTCTATATTATTCCCTGAGACTTAGGTGTAGGCAATTTGTTGTAACTATATCATTTGTGGCTGAGCACCCATAGTTAGTGGTTCTCTGCATTTTGACCAGTTGTAGCTTTCTATAATAACTTGAGATTCTTCTCCATTTTTCCTGTAATTTGAATGTTTGGATTTTTTTTATGATGTCTTGCAGTTGTTGCATGTTCCTTTCCTGTGCTTAAAAATTTTCATATTCTTTGCTTATGTGGTCAGATGCCTCTACTTTATTTCCAAGTCTTGATGCTATTTCTTCTTCTTGATCCATTCTACTGGTAAGGTTTCCTCCCTGAGTTTACAGTTGGGCTATTGATTTTTTTCAATTCTACCTTTATTTCTGGTTGAGTTCTCTTCAATATTTCTGTCTCTTCTGAATTCAGTTTTCAAATCCTGGATTGTCCGTATTCAGCCATATGCTTGTGTTTTCTTGGTCAATCTTCCACATGCTCAGTACTGATTTTGGATTGGAGGAATGGGGGTGCACATCCATGCAGTCCTCACACTCTCCAGCATAGCTCCGATAGCACAGCTTTCACACCGATCCAGGCAGATCCAGCTGTTTGGACCATTGTCATGCTTTCTCTCTTAACACTGAATTGGAGTCACTCCTTTCTTCCACTCTGGAGTCACCACTGAATATGTGAGGGATTTACCTACCAGTTCTCCATACCTGATCTGAAATCATGGAAAATTGAACAAGACAAGGATGGAGTTCACTTTCTTTTGCAATATAGTGCTTAAAGTCTTAGCAAGAGAAGAAGACAAGAGGAGTAAAATAATACACATGTGAAAGGCAGAAGTCAATGTGTCCTTACATACAAGTGATTAGCCATCTACATTAGAGACCAAAGAGACTACACCAGGAAATCCTGATAAACACTTTCAGCAAAATAACAGGGCAAAAATAAAGAAAAATCAATAGCCTCCTGTATACAAATAACAAGCATGCTAAGAGCCCAGGGACATGTTCCCTTTGCAATAGTTATGCCAGGGAGATAAAATACCTTGAAGTGAAAGACATTTGTAATTAAAACTTTAAAATACCTAGCTGGACTTGTTGACACACGCCTTCAGTCCCAGCACTCTGGAAGCAGTGGCAGCTGGAGTTCGATGCCAGCCTGATCTACGTAGTTGAGACCTTGTCTTAAACCACATACAAAACGACAACAACCACAGCAGCAATAAAAACCTTTAAAACATCTAAGAAAAAAATTGAGGAAGATACTAGAAGATAGAAAGACCTTTTATGCTCCTGAATTGGAAAAGACAATATGATGAAAACAGATATCTCAACAGAAATAGTCTAGAGATTCAATGCAAACCCCATTTTACACAGAAATAAAACAAAATTTAAATTTATACAGAAGCACAGAAGACCCAGAAGCTTAAACAATCTTTTCAAAATGATGGTACTGATGGGACCTCAAGTGAAACCACAGAGCCATACAACAAAACAGTGACACAAACCACACAGGCCAATAGAATTCAATAGGATATTCAAATGTAAATTCACACATTTATAACTGCCTGAATTTTACAAAGATGTCAGGAAGACACAGTAGTTGAAAGACAGTCTCTTCAGCAAATGGCACTGGGAAAACTTTTTGTTCACACAAAGAATGAAACTAAAGTCTTATCTTTGGGTCTCTTCAAAAATGAAGTCCAAATGGATCAAAGATATTAGTGTAAGACCTAAAACTCTTAAATTATTAGTGAAAAAGAAAAATATTTTAAGCTCTGTGTATAAACTAGGACTTTCTGGAATGAACTCCAGTTGATCTCTAGTCAAGACAACTGTCAACAAATGGGACCTCATGAAATTAGAAATCTATCCAGCAATGGAACTTGTTAATCCAGTAAAGAGACAGTCTATAGAATGGGAAACTGTCTTTTCAGGATATACATCTGAGAGAAAATTAGCACCAGAATATATAGAGAGCAGCAAAACAGTAAGAAGACAGCTCAGTACCTTGGCAAATGAAATAAGCAGAGTCCACAGAAGATACAAATGCCTAGTAAATACATGAGGATGCTCAATTAACAGGAGTCAGGTAATCAAAACTTCACTGAAATTCCATCTCACCCAAGTCAGAACTGTACTCAATAAGGAAACAAATACAACATGTGTTGGTGAGGGTGTCGGGGTGTGGACAGAAGGGAGGCCTTTATACTTTGTTCATGGAATGGAATGTTGGTAGACACTCAGGAACTCAGTATGGCTGCTTTTCAGAAATGTTAAAATAAGTCCCTTATGTAAAGACTGAGTGTTTATGCAGAGGATTCCAAGGTCACATGTTGCAGAAGTAACATGTATCAGTATTTACTGCAGCAATATCACAGTAGCTAAGTATGGAACTAGCCTGTGCATGCATCAACAGAGGACTGGATAAAGAAAACATGGCATAGATACACAATGGACTTTTGTCAGTCACTGAGAAGAATAAGAATGTCCAATTCAGGCTAGTAGATTGGACTGGAGGTAATTGTAGTAAGTGAATAAAGCCAATCTTGATGATATCAAAAATGAAACTGTAGGAGAACAAAGGGGACTAATAGGAGGGGGAGAGGATGAAAATGAGGGTGGGCAGAATGGGGTGACTAAATTTAAGATACTCAGTATATACTTTTATGAGAAGTTCAAAACTCCAAACATGAAAGATTTTCTAATAGAATTTTTTGACAAAATATCTAGATCCTCATTTGTTTTCCATATACTGTCATACTTTTTGAAAGCTTCTCTTATTAAATGCATGTGAGGTAATGAATTATACCTTTTATTGTCAGGTACAGTACCCCCTCCTTTTGTGAGTGAACATGTTTTGGGTTGCGTATTAGATCAATCTAAAGTGACTGGTGTCTGCAGAGGTGTCACTGTATACAAATGACACCCATCCAGTATCTGTTCTCATTTACTTTCTGTTGCTGTGATAAATACCATGACCAAAGCTACTTGGGGAGGAAAGGCTTTATTTTACAGCTTATTGTCCACCGTGAAGGGAGGGTGGGGCAGAAACTCAAGTAGTAGCATGGAGGCAGACACTGAAGCAGAAACCACTGGGGAGTGTTGTTTACTTCCTTGCTCCCTATGGTTGGCGTGGTGGGCTTGCTCTTTTATATAGCCCAGGCCCACCTACCTGCCCAGGCATGGCATTGCCAACAGTGGACTGGTTCTTCTTATATCAATCACTAAGGGAGAAAAAACACTCCTACAGGCTTGCCTACAGGCCAGACTTACACAAGCATTTTCTCAGTTCCAGTTCCTTTTTACAGATGGGAGCTTGTGTCAAGTTGACAGAATCTTACCAGCAGTCTCTCTAAACCCATTCCACATAGCTCTTCTCACTGGCTGCATCTGCTTCATGAACCTTCTCAAGTGTTCTAATGATAAAAATTTATTTTGAAGTTTTGATAGTGAAGTTTATTCGAATTAACTATCTAAACAATATTAATATAAAAACAGATTTAGTGTGTCTTCTCTGATTTGAGGAGAGGTAAAGATGAATTTTACTTCTAATTATAATAGCCAAGCAGGAAAAAAAAGTGAAAACCAAGAGAAAAAATATCATACTGGGCTCAGCTATCCTGCTTATTTTATTTTTCTCACTTAAGTTTTAAATAGAATCTGTAAGTTGAGAATACTTCTTAAAAAGACTCTAAGGCTCTCTCTAATTTCCTATAGCCTCTTTGGTAATAAGGTATATCCTAACTGAGTCCCCAGGTAGTGTGTGCCTGTCTACCCTCTGAAGATGGAGGCTGGAGTGTGTCCCACAGTTTCTCTGGCCGTCTTGGAGATGCCCTGATAGCATCTCAGTGCACATTGTCGGGCTTGAGCTCAGCCCTGTTACCCAAACTGTTGCGGCTGAGTAGTGCTTGATTTTTTTTTAAAAATTTTGGTAGAATTTATTGCTCCCTTTTATAAAGCACAGATAGATGGAATGCATGTTATTATTTCTTATTTGCTTGAGATTATATTCAAATATTATCTTTGGAAAACTATGCCATTTTTGAAAAATTTGAATTAAAAGTGCTAGGTAGAACTTTGTTGTAAAAATGATTGTGGAAGTTTTTTTTTAATAAAATACAATTATGGATATTTGAGAACTATTCTCATTTAATACTGTGTCTACATGTACATTAAAACTTTTGTGTGAATTTATTATTTGTATACTATTATTGTAGAGAGCCTTATGAGCATTAGTGCACTAAAATCTTTATAATTACTTGTGTTAAGATTTTATTTGAAAGCAAATGAGTCTGGATTCTGGTTGTTCTTAGCTTGTCTGTGGTGAGGCTCCTAGATAACTGTCTGTCTTCCATGATTAATTCTGAAGGGGGCTTTGGCTCTGGGCCTAACTAGATGCCACGTGGTGGGCTTATGGAAAAGTGAGAGTCGAGATGCTTTCTTCACTGGCTACTGCTGCTGTGTCCTTGTGTAATGTGCTGAATGCTCATGGCTCCTTCCACGACTGCATGGAAAGGACAAAAGTCAGCATGCTTAGAGTAGACCAGGAAAGACAATCCTGATTCCTGGAGGGAGATGCTGAGTTAATAGTCCCTCACTGAATCTGCCTCATCTCTGCTTTTGGGAGTTCAGCTGTTCTTTAGTATCATGCAACTTGCTATTGAATTCTGCTCTAGGCTCACGTATTAACTGTTAATTGGAGAAGCAGTGATTACCCACAGGAAAGCTTAAGATTGGGTGTGCTGACTCTCAGAGGAGGAGACCCAACCATTCCATCTGCATCTCTTCCAGTTGAGGGTATTTCTGTTCCTGCTGGATAAAGTCTCAGGAGTGGAGGCTTGGAGGTTTACTGAAAGAGGCACTTTGTCAAATGCAGCTCTGGAAAGCAAGATAATTATGAAATTTAATTAATGATCTTCGTGAATGATTGATTATATATGAGAGTCTCGGGGGAAGGGTATAAATGATTGCTATATTTTTGGTTTTTGTGTCTTTGGAGAGGATGGTGTCACTGTAACCTCAGTTGTAAACATACTAAATGTGAGGTGTTGGGCTGTTCCGAAAGTGATGTGGGAAAGTAGATTTTATATATATATATATATATGGAGAGAGAAAGAGAGAGGGGAGAGGGGAGGAGAGAGAGAACTGTGGACTTCATAAAACTGCCTAAGCTGTAAGAAGTTAGAATACATAAAGTTGAAGTCATGGTGTAGATATTAGATATCCTATGCAGAACAGGAAAGAGGGAAGTGTGCATCTTCAGTAAGCTCTTGCATTTGCTCAGGAGGAAGTGCTGGGGAAAGTGGAAGGGGAAATAGGTTGCAGAAGTAATGTGTTTCGTCCTACAGTTTTTCTAAAATAGTTCTAATACCGTTGTCATTGTGGATTTTAGATTTTTTAAAAGTAGATTGTTTCTTGCTGTGCGGTGGTGGCACACGCCTTTAATCCCAGCACTTGGGAGGCAGAGACAGGCGGATCTCTTTGAGTTAGAGGCTAGCCTGGTTTACAAGAGCTAGTTCCAGGGCAGACTCCAAAGCTGCAGAGAAACCCTGTCTCGAAAAACAAAACAAAACAACAAAAAAAGTAGATTGTTTCTTAAGGGCCTGTTTCATCTTAGATGCTGCACGGCAGCTTCCTGGACTGAGCAGACTGTCCATCCCATACAAGCATTTACTCTTCTCTCACACAAAGATGGCTTCTTTGCAAGCCCTTAGGTCAGTTCTCAACTCATTGGTCATGACCCCTTTGGGTCAAATGACCCTTTCACAGGGGTTGCATATCAGATATTCTGCATATCAGACATTTACATTACAATTCATAACAGCAGCAAAAGTAGTTATGAAGTAGCAACAAAAATAATTTTATGGTTTGTACTCACCATAACATGAGGAGCTATATTAACGGGTCGCAGCATTAGAAAAGGTTGAGAACCACTGCTATAGGTGAGCTACATTCTGTGGGACAAATACCCAGGAAAGAAGTTTCCATGAGTTATTTCCAGTCATTAATATGATAATAGATGTCTTATTTTGTAACATGTATAAAATGTCCATTATTTCCCATTGGTACTTTGCTTTGGAAAATTTCATATTCTAGTTCATTCTGTTTCTTATTTTGATTTTATCTTTGACATATGTTAGCAATTATGATGTTTTTGTGTGAGAATAACCTATTTTAATTAGAAATATTCTAAAACTCAATTTTTTTCTTGGTTAAGGAAGTTTCTGTAGAAATAGCCAACTTGTTTGTGGTCAGCAGAATGGCAAACCTAACTAACTTGTGAATACGTGTCTAGAAGGCACTGTGTGTGAGAGAGAATGAGAATATACAACTTCACAATTATTTCTAATATATGTAGAGATATTTTTATTTATCACTATTATTAAAGTGACTCAGAGAGCAAAAGCTGTCTGAATGCTTTTCCCTCTCTTCACCCTCCTCTGTTAAAAGTTTCTTTAGTTTATATTGCACCTACAACTAAGGAAGACACTCCTAGGAGCTCGGAGAACTTCAGCTATTAGTTTTGTGCCCCCTGCTTATACTGCCAGGGGAGCATAGTCAGCAGCATAGCCGCTCTGTCACTGGCATAAGCTGAGAGGAGGTTTCTCCCCTATACTGTTTAGACACTCTATAGACCTGCTGGCTGGTTGAATTTTAAAGAGTGAAGAGGTTTAAAGACTTGTCCCCTGAGGGATGCTGCTGCCAGTTGGGAAGCGAGCTGAGGCTGTTTTGCAGAAGTGTGTTGCATGCATGTTGCTTATGGAAAAGAGGGGGTGTTTGTGAAAGATTAAGCAACGAAGTGAGAGGCTTCCTCCTTAATTTGAGCATTAAAATTAATGTGAAATATACAGCTAATTTACATATATTCAGAGGTAGACAACGACTTTGAATGCTTTTTATTGTTTCTGGTTTATGTGGGTAATTTTGCAAGAGTTTAACTTATGACTCTTTATAGGTGTAGTACATATGGTGAATGACTTCCTGTTACATGACACAAGATAACAATTAAGCAACAGTCAAATGAAAACAACTGTCCTTATTTGTAGTAAGGTGTTTTCAGTCATTTATTTCATGTCTGATGACTTCTTTAATTTCATTTAGCAAAATATTATAAAGAGTAAGATAACTTTCTCTACACACGGGCCTGTGCTGAAACTTTTAATGATAGCAAACTTGCATACTTGCCCTAAGGCTAGAATGCTTTTTTCCCTTAATATAGTGCTTTTCTTTATGCTTCTGTGGGTTAGTTCTCTTGAAGTTTTCTTAGGTATTGCTATTGGATTTCTACAGGATTTTATTTTAAACTGATAACTGCTGTATATATATATATATTTTAAAATTATGAAATTCACTTTAAAATACTTAGTAGTATATTTCTATAGAAGGTTTATGTTGTTGGATCTGTCTGATTTTACTGGTAAAATGTAATTGTGGAAGTGACTACTTCGTTAAGGTATTTGCTCCTTTGTTTCTTAACATGCATTGGTTTTAGTTTCTGCTCTTTTATGAGATCACTTAACTTTAATTTTTATGGTGTCTGTAATTATAGATGGAATTTTAGATTCAAAATTAAATTTTAATGTGTTATTCAGATACATTGAAGAACATTTTTTCTTATTTTTCCTACTGTCTAATAATTGTTTGCATTTTGTTATAATTTAATAAATATTATCTCTATATTTTTAATGAGATTGTGTTTGTTTTCATAAAACATTCATTTTAAATATTTAATTAATATTTTGCTATTTAACAATTAATATTTTGTTATTTAACTATATTATAATAAATACTTATTTTAAGATACACATTTAAGAGGACTATTTGGAATAAATTTAGTAGAAAGTATTTAATCATGCAAATGTGTATTTTAGAATCTATACAAAGTTTTTTAATTAAGAAAAACATTTGAGTTTGGGACATGCAGAGTTGTTATACTTCACAGTAATTCATTCCGCTGCCAACTCCATTCCCTTTTCTCTGCCTGCATTTTAATTGAAACAACGTTTATATTTTTGAGCCAGAATCTGTGACAAGTCCCTGTGGCTAGCCTGTGGTACAAGTAGCAGCAGACACAGCTTGCCCATATGGTGTAGTGCTCCTTGTGAGATCCATATGGCCTTGTTGAAGGGGATCCCAGCGGGGATGCCAAGGGTGTTAATACCCTTCAGGCCAGGCCTTTCCCTCCTGGGGCTTCCGGGCATTGTCAGTGCAATCTGCCAAAGCACACACTTAATTCCTTTTTAATAATCAATTATCGCAGTCCGAGAACCTGTGCCTTTGTCTTAAAAATACTTCATCCACCCCTTGAAAATATTTCAAAAAAGTTTTAACTGCATTTAAGAAATATGCTAAAGCATCCTCTTTTTGAATTTGCGTTTGTAGGAAGTACTGCAGAGCGTGCCCAGGTTCTGTTTTCCCTTTGATGTGGAAAGGTACAGTATAAGTTCATAATTAAGATGACTTTATGTTTTCTTTGCATACATGGTAAGAAAATGATGCATACCTTCATTGTTTTCTGTTTACACACTGAAGAGGAGAGGTTCAGGATTAGATAGTAATGTCTTTCAGATCATTCTTTTACTTCCTCTGCCATGGCCAGTGAGGAGGTCTTAAAGCAATGTTGGCCACAGGTTATATTTCTTTATTTTGTTCTTCAGGTATAGACTATAAGAACTAGCAGAAAAAAAAATGTCATTGATCAGGGCCTTCAGATAGTCTTTTTAAAACTAGGTGTCTGTACCCTGCTTTCACTGCCAGTTCACCCTAATTGGAAAAGCGGCTGTGTGATGTTGTGAACTCAGTTGTCTCCCAAGAACAGCAGCATAGAACAGGGTGTTACTGCGGCAGCTGTGGGAAACTTCCCCAGTAGCTTTGACAATTTCATTGTGTTTATATTTCATTGCAAATACTAAGTGAACTTCTTGTTTCTGGTTGGAATTTAGTATAATAGATATCTCGGAACGTAATGACATTTATTGTATTTCATGTGATTTATCACTATTATTAGTTTTATTTGAGTATAACATACCAAGTTTTTAAAAGAAAATTTATTTTAGGGAGACATTTTGCCAAGGATTAGTGGGACTGAGATTGAAATTTTAGTGTATAGATTGTAAAGTGATCTAATAGTATATGCTAGTTACTACTAATAAATATTGCTGATGAAAAAATATTTTCTTACCTTTTTTCTGGAGTATTAGTTGTTCTGTCTTACTCCAAAATTATAGTATTAAATCAATAGTAAGAACAAAATAAAGGAAGAAAAACTAGGAGAGAGTACCTTGAACACTAGAACATATGTTAATCACTGCAGGATTTATTCCAAGTTTACAAAGTTAGAAAACTCTCTGTCCATTTAGATTTGTACTTGCCCTGGTCATTTAGATGTGTCCTTGTTTAGTAGCTGGCATTTTGTGACAAATAATTTGCAGTTTTAGTAGTAACTTTTTTCACATTTTAAAACTCCGTATGTCTATTTTAAAACCAAATTTATATGTCATCAGTATTTTATTTTGGGACAAAGAACCTCAAGTTCTATTCTTGTTTTATGAGCCAGTCTCTGGAAGTATGTTGATGCATTTTAAGCAGAGATAAACGTTTTGTCTAGTGATTTATATCATCCCTTATGCTGAAGTGTTACATGCTGTTGAATTCTAGCCTGTTTATTTCAAAATCAGGTAAAACTCAGATAGGCTTCTTTAGTAGGAAGTGTATTCTTTTGAGTTGGTGTTTGATTCTGCAGTATATTGATAGTTCTAAAAGATAATACTAAGAAAAATACCAGTTGTGCTTGATGAGATGGTACTGCATTGGGTAAGAATGTCAACAGAAGGAACAATTCTGTACGATGGTGGTCACCATCAGACGATGAAGCAACATGATATGCTTTCCAAGCAGTTACAATTTGGGAAAAGGAGACTACCTTAGATGAGAGAGATGCTAGAGATGAGTTTAGAGACTAAATTTACTGATTTTTCTTTTTCTTTTATAAATTTATTTATTAATTATATATACAGACTTTTCCCTGCATGTATGCTGCAGGTCAGAAGAGGGCACCAGATCTCATTATGGATGGTTGTGAGCCACCATGTGGTTGCTGGGAATTGAACTTAGGACCTCTGGAAGAGCAGGCAGTGCTCTTAACCTCTGAGCCATCTCTCCAGCCCCCATTTATTGATTTTTATGCATAGCGAGTAACCATGGCTCCAACTTCATGATGTATTTTATGGGTAACTTATTCTTCTGAAAATGTAAGATGAGCACTGACTTCCGAGTGAGGCATTTGATTGTGTTGATCTGCTCCAACCATGAGCCGTCAGAACTTACTGTGATGCTGGGCTCATGACTCATGAGTTGGTTGCGTTGATTATAGATTCATGCACCTTTAGTTATCATCATGCCAGCTTCTAGAACCCAGTATTGGGAGGGTGAAGCCGATGTAAATACTGGTCAAGCCTTTTTATCTTCAAGAAAATCAGCACAGATTTAATGCTATGATGTTGTTTTATCTTAGGGCATCTCAGAATCAAGTTGGACAGCACTTTACCTTCGTACTGACAGACATTGATAGTAAACAGAGATTTGGGTTCTGCAGACTCGCATCAGGAGGCAGAATTTGTTTATGTATTCTTAGGTGAGTAATTATAATCAAAACTTGGCTATAAAAAATTATCTTGCTTTTTTGCTTTATCATGCTTGGGATTTCAAAAAATCAAAACAAAGTGACTTTTTATAATTGTTTATTTTCTGTACTTGTTCAGTCTACATCCAAGTAAGTGAGAAATAATCCCCACAGACAAAACAAATTGTTTACTAATAACATTAGAATTTTCTTAAAAGAACTATATCTTTTAAAGATCAGGTGTTATGGATTTATCACTGAGAATCAAATATTAATGTGTGAGTTGTGATTTGTGTAAACAGGATAACATTTAATAAAGCTAGCATAATGCTCTTTTCTGCCATTGATGCTCATGTGATTTTTTTTTTTGTGAATGAATTTCTGTTTTAAGGCAAAGGTTGCAAACTTGTGATTGTGGAAGAAATTATAGAGTATTGTTAGGCCACTGGGCATTTTAAAAAGTTTAAAAGATGTTGTTAATCTTATATGCTTTAGGGAGTTTTGTATAAAATTTATATTCCTTTTGAGAAATGGAGATATCTGCTAATTGCAGCTCCTACCTGTCCCAGTGGAAACAATACGCTGGAAATAGATAGGGCTTTAGTTATGTGATGATCTTGCTAGATTTCATAGTCCCCTCCTGCAAAGGACTGTGATTTGTTGGTAGTTGAAAAAGAAGTATTTAAACTCAGAGTTCCTATAAGATGTCGTGGTGAAGAAAGAATCTGGAAATAGCCTATAAAAAAGTAGAATTCTTTACCTCATATATGCATACATACATATGTATGTATATATTATAGAAATTGTCAATTCTAGACTCAGTAGAAATGATTATAGAAAGATAGTATTCAATTTTCAGATAAACATATAAAAGAAGCCTCTCCTATTCTTCCTTTTCTAATCTTGCTGTGGTTTATTCTGTGCTTGGTTTTGGAGAGATAAGAGCTCATCATCCTCATGGCAGGGAACATGGCCGCAGGCAGCAGGCGTGATGGCAGGAACAGCCGAAAGTTCACATTTCAAACCATAACCAGGAAATAAGAGAGCCAACTCAGAAGGGTGTCAGCAGTTTTAACTATGAAAGCTGGTGGGTTAGTGAAATACTTTCTCCAGCAAGGCCATCCCTCCTAAAACTACTAAGACAGGCACCAACTGGAGATGAAGTGTTCAAATGCCTGAACTATGGGGGACATGTCATTCAAGCCAGAGCACCTTGGTATAAAATGTGTGGCTTCTCCTACTGAGCTGTATTTGTCAGTCACTGAGAGACGTGCAGTGCATGTCTGTATTAGCAGTACTCGGAGCCGGAGCAGGAGGGTTGCAAATTTGAGGTTAGTCTCTGCTATATAGTGAGTTCTGTTGTTTAATAAAACAAATGTTGGAGCTGAATAACTTTTTCTTTATTCAAATCAAAATGGGTAACTATTTTAGAATATATGTCCTTTTCACTGAGAGATCACTTTTTTATTCTTGGTAATAATATTACTTAAAACTTATGTTTTGCCCAAAAGAACCTTATGTTTCAAAGTATAGGTTGACTTCCCCCCCTCCCCCAGCCGTGTATGGCATGGAACTCCTTATGTAGAATAGGCTGGCTTCAGACTCACAATGAACCTGCTTCTGGCTCCGGAGTGTTGGAATTGAAGACATGCAATGCCACAACTTGTCTATATGTTGAATGTTTTAGCTGGAGAAGATTGTTTAGATAGCAGGATGGAGTTGGAGTTTTAGAGTTTTAATAGAGTCTCTTTTATCCTAGTTTCAAAGCTAAAGTTTAAAGGGGTGCATATTTTTTGTGTACTCTAACAAGGTTAGATTTTTCCTTATGACAAACCAAGACAATATGTATTTTCTAATTGTTTTCTATGAATTTTTGAAAATTTTCACTAAAAATAAAAATTTACAGAGTTCCAGTAGTACAGTGAGCTGCTGTGTGTGCATCCCAAGAGTCATCAGTTACATCCTCTCTCTCCATATACCTCCTCTTTCTGTCTTCCCTATTATTTTAATGACCCGTTTGAGATCAAGTTATAGACATCATTGTTTAGATTTGAATCTGTATCCTTCAAATTTATTTCATGATACTATTTATAATGAAAGAGTTTGAACTGTGCCCTGTTTTTAATCTCAAAATATTTTGAATATATTGAACCTGTTAGTAAGCCAAAATAATTACTATAGTTTATCTAAGTTTCTTATAGTTTTTAAATTTGGGAAAGCTATCATTATTTAAAAACAGTAATGTAAAACATGAAATATGCTTCTTGTTAAATTAAGTGTATATATGTATATATGTCTGTAAGCCAGTTGTCATTAATTTGTAGTAGTTATAAAGTTGACTCAAACTTGTGCATTTGGGAGAACAGCTGAATGTTTTTTGAACTCCTGAGTTAGAAGTACATTTACCTGTGAATATAGTAAATTAGAAGTAAAAAGCATGTTAATAAGATAGCCTTTTGTAGTGAGCATCATTGGTTATTGGATTTTTCTTTTTATTAAAATAGTTTTGCTTTCCTCTGGGATTAGAAAAGTGTCCCAGGCTTGCTGAGGTGTCTCCATCTTTGTCCTTCAAAGTTAGGGCACTTTAGTATTAGTTATCCCTCCCCATATTTCCTCATCTGCCCTGCCCTCCTATTTCTCACCCTGTGTAATTAGTTCTGTCCCATTATTCTCTTTCCCTCTTCATCACTGTACCCCTTTCTCTTTCTCCCACTGTGTTTCTGTTTTCTATGGCTAGTCCAAATGAAATGTATATATCTAAAGTTTTCAATCTACTATCCACATATGAGAGAAAATAGGAAATGTTTATTGTCATGACCAAAAAGCAAGTTGGGAAGGAAAGGGTTTATTTGGCTTACATTTCCATATACATTCCTGAAGGAAGTCAGGACAGGAACCCAAACTGGGCAGGATCCTGGAGGCAGGAGGCCATGGAGGGGGGCTGCTTACTGCCTTGTTTCCTATGGCCTGCTTAGCCTGTTTTCTTCTAGAATCCAGAACCACCAGCCTATGGATGGCACCTCACACCATGGTGAGGTGAGCAAGAAATACCCCCCCCACCTTGGCTAGGGAGCTGTTGGTAAATTATAGCTTCCTAGGGAGGGAAATTCAATTTCCTTAAAAGGTATGACTCTCGATAGGTGGACCACTCTCTCCGAGGCAGACTCTGCCCCCAGGAATATTTAGATTATACATACTGAACTGAATGGATTTTAAAAAGTAAAAAAAGTAAACACAATTTTGGGTAGGTATGGGTGTGAGAGTGGATCTGGGAAGAGTTGGGGTTAATATGATAAAAATATGTTATATGACATTCTCAAAGGGTTAATAATATTATTAAAAATAGTTTAATGGAAAGAGGCTATGTTGTTCATCCAATACCATGTTCAGCAGTGGAAACACATATATACATTTAGCATTATACAGAATGGTCAGGTTGTACTTGCATATTTAGGAATATAAATATATCTATGCAACAACAATTAATGAAAAAAGAGGCCATGAATTAATTTTACAAAGATCAAAGTGTATATGAAAGAGTTTGGAAGGAGAAAAGGGAAGGGGAAATGATGTAATTATATTGTAATCTCAAAACATAAAAGAAATACTGTAATATTGTAAAAATTGTTTCCTACAGCATTTTATTGCTCTAACATTCTAAGATGCCATCGTTATATAGATGATCAACTCCGAGTAAAAACTGTAGGTGTTATGTTAGAAACTAGTAGGACGGTTTCCAGATCATCTTTCATCAGGTAAATATATGTGCTGTGTTTACTAGTTCGTGTGGAAGTGGGCACAGCAAGCAGTCCCCTGAGCATGGTAGTGCAATAGAACTAAGAACAAAAAGGGGGTGGCTTTGTTCTACACCACTGAAATTTAATTTAAGATCAGGATGTGAAATGGTGATCTCTGAAAGAAAAATAACGTGTTGATGTGGTGACTGTGACAGGAATACAAATATTAGTGAATTTCTCTGGTTTCCATGTAAAATGGTCAATGTGGAAGTGTTTATTAGTTGAAAAATGTGTTACATATTTCTAAAACTTATTACTGTGAAGCAATACTTGCTAGATTTTGTCCTTCTTTTGTTGTGTTTATTTTGCTTTTGTTTTTGTTTTTCGAGACAGGGTTTCTCTGTGTAGCCCTGGCTGTCTTGGAACTTGCTCTGTAACCAGGCTGCCTCAGACTCACCAAGATCCACCTGCCTCTGCCTCCCAAGTGCTGGAATTAAAGGAGTGAGCCACCACTGCCCAGCTTAGATTTTGTATCATACACTTAGAATGTACTAGAAAAAAGTTTGAGATAATATAAACATTATACAAACATATAATATACATTCTATACATATTTAAAACTTAGATTTAAATAGTTATTTTTGTGGAAAAGATCTGGGGAAGGAATGTAAGACTGTCTACAGAGCTACTCAGTTTCTCAGACTTTTTCATTTGTGACCAGACTTCCAGTTTGGTGAGAGAGGAGTTATTCTTTTGGCTGTGACTAGAGGCTGAAGAAGCTTTAAGGAGTGTTTGCAGTCAGACTAGCAAAGCCTTTGATTGGAATTCTTGTTCTTACTACAGCTAAGACTCATTGAGGAACTTGACAAAATCCTTTCACCAGCAAGTCACAGAGCATCCAGAGAGCTACAGAAGAAAACACAAATCATTTATATTTGTGACATAGAATATTTGCACTGTGACAAATATTTTTTGAAAAAAAAAGTTTCAGTCTTACTTCCTCATGACCGAAGGTATATTTACATATTGTTGTACAGTTTATCAGATTAAGGGATTGACTATTATCAGTATTTATAATTTGAAAAATACTTGGATATTTTTAAAGTAGTTCATAAGAGCTCTGATGACTGTAATATTCTCCTATGCAGAAATACCATACATGATTAATCAGACAATGATCACTTTTTTTTTTACTTTCCTGATAAGTTGGTACTGCACACATGCTACTAAAACCATGTGTTGTTTTTCTCCTAGAATTATCTTATCGTATTACTTGTCAGTTAATAAATCTTTTACTGCTATTTATCTTATTTAAGAACAGTTAAAATTTAGTCCAGTGTAATATTAAAATAACATTTAATTTGAGGCATGTGGTGTTAGAGTTCTTTCTCTGAAGTGTCTGTCCTGGTTTAGCAAGATTTCAAAGCTGTTCTTAGATCACTAACTTGTCTTATTGCTTATGTTTAAAATTGCTTTCATATGCTAGCAAAGATTCAAGATATACTCTTCCTCTCTAATTTCATTACCGTAATTTTACAACTATAAAAATGTCGCCAAGGGTTCAAAATGAAATACTCTAATGAGGAAGGCAGATTTATGGTTAAGGCTTTTGTAGCCCTCTTTGCTACCTGTAACTCATACCAAACTTGAAGGCTTCACACTCTTCCTTTAGACAAATCCTTTAGAAGCAGAATGTTTCAATTTTGCACATTTTGTGTCAATTTTCTAGCAGACAAGCAGCCTCTAGTCATGAGAGGTTTTCCTAAGGAAAGGCCGGCTCCTTCCTTTTATTTGATTGCTATGTGTTAGGTTCCTGCTGATCACTCAGGCTGGTAGTGGTTGTTTGACTGTTTGACAAAAAGCATTTCCTTTCCTTTATTTAACCTTTGACTTTTGAATGTAAAAATTTTTTTAGCACTATAGTGGAAGTCCAAGTATGGCAGAGGTTTTCTGATGCCATCAGATGAGCTCCTGATTTGGTGTATGTGTCTGTCTTTTGCCTTTTGTCTTCATTGGAATTTAGGACATAATCTTACAATTAAACTTTAGACTCCTGGCTTTTTGAGGAGTAATTTGTTTTATGTTTACATATTTACAAATTTGTAATAGTCCCACAGTTTGTTGAACAGGTTACATTTTTACTTTTAAAACATTCAAATGAGAAAGCAGATTCATTTTCCACATTTGGTTGACAGTTTTAACTTTTTTGGCATTCTTGTGGTTGGTTATTAAAAAAAATGCAAAAATGTAGTTTAAGTGTGTTTGGAAGTACAAAAAATAGGGGAAAATTTAAGTTACTGGTAATTATTTAGATTTTATATGTTTTTGAAGATTGCTTTGAACAAATATTGCTTAGAAATTAGCCAAGAAAATACAAAAAAACCAAACAACCCACAAATTAAAACCCACAAGAGTATTTCTTACCCTTGAAAGCATAGATGATTTATAATATTTATTGTATGCATTACAGTCAAGTAAAAAGTTTTAGACAAAATGTTATTAAAAAAGGGTTGTCATTTATCTTGCCACAAATTTTGCCACAAAAGTGAAATAGAATCTTGTTCAAACCCTGCAGTTCTTTTCTCCCTTCGTGGGCCATCAGGTAGGAAGTCAGAGGTAGTACTTCTGTTGAGCACTTGCTTCCTATTGTGGGTTGTGGATTTAGTTTGCTTCAGGGATCATCAGGCAGGAGACCCGAAGGAGAAATAGGCTAGGCGCCTCATTATAGGAAATTGAGGAAAGTGCAGTGTGCTGAACAACACACGGCCCCAGGCTGTTAGAGGAATGTTGTGTGGCGAGAGTCCAGTCCTTAATATTTCTAGAGGAACAAGATTTTTCAAATATATTATCTGAGATTTAGAAACTGGCAGTGTATTAGATTAAGCACAACCACAAAACTGCTGGTGTAGAAAACAGAGCCCTGGGTTGGTTGGCTGCAGTTGCAGATAGCCAGTCTGCGGCCTCTGCTCTGCATGGTTGTGGATTTGCAGCAGAAATGCCTTTGCTTTCTCTTGTTCTTAGGAGCATGTCTGGATCATTACAGACCAATTCCACTTAGATAGGAGTGCTGTTTTTATTTAAAAGTATGAATGATTTATTGTAATGAGCAGCTCATCACTGAGAACCCACACATGCCCTCACTTTGTTCTTTGTTGTTATAGTGCTTGCTGATGTGTCAGGGAATGATCTTGCAGAAGTCTGAGTGTCTTTTTATTTCAGAAATATATTGTGAACACAGAGAACTCCTTTGGAGTTGAGCTTTATGCAAGGTGATAAGTGTGGATCTATTTGCAGCCATCTACTTTGACTAGCACCATTTGTTGATGATGCTATCTTTTGTCCAGTGTGTATTTTAGGCTTTTTTATTTAAAAAAAATCAGGTGTGTATAGGTGTGTGGATTTATACCTGGGTCTTCAATTCTGCAGTTCGACTCCTTTGATCAACCTATCTATTTCTGTGCCAGTAGTATGCTGCTTTTATTACTATAACTCTGTAGAACTTGAAGTAGGGGATGGTGATGCCATCTGCAGTTTTTTCTTTTATTCAGGATTATTTTAGCTATCCTATTTCTTCTTTTTCATATAAAGCAGAAAATTGTCATTTAAAAATAGTGAAGACTTGTGTTGGAATTGTGATGGGGATTGAATTGAAAGGGTGTTGGATTTTGTCAAAGACCTTTTCTGCATCTAATGAGATGATCATGTTGTTTTTTCTCTTTTGGTTTGTTTACATGATGGATTACGTTTATTAATTTATGTATGTTGAACCATCCCTGAATTTCTGGGATGTGACCACTTGATCATGGATGATCTTCTTGGTGTGTTCTTGGATTTGGCTTGCAAGTATTTTATTGAGTATTTTGCATCTATGTTCGTAAGTGGAACTTGTGGGGCCCTTATATGTTTTAGGTGTCATGGTAACTGTGGTCTTGAAGCAAATCTTGGCCATGTTCTTCTGTTTATCTTTTGTGCAATAAATTGAGGATTATTAACATTAACTTTTCTTTGAAACCCTGGTAGAATTCTGCACTACTGGCCCTGGGCTCTTTTTGATTGGGAGACTTTTAATACTGCTTTGATTTTAATAGGGGTTATAGGTCATTTTAAATTGTTTACCTGATCTTGATTTAACCTTTTTAGGTGTTATATATCAAGTAACTTATCCATTTCTTTTAGATTTTCCTATTTGGTGCAGTACAGGTTTTTAAAGTATGTTCTTATTAGTCTCTGAATTTCATTGGTAGTCTGTTATTATGTCCCCTTTTCATCTATAACTTTGTTAGTTTGAATATTCGTTTTCTGTGTTCTATTTAATTTGGCTAAGTTTGTCAGTCTTTTTGATTTTTCTTAAAGAGCCACCTCTGTTTCATTGATTCTTTGTATTTTTGTTGTTTTCTTTGTTTCTGTTTTATAAATTTCAGCTCAGAGTTTAATTATTTTTTGCTGTTTACTCTTTCTGGTTGTGAGTTCTTTTTTCCTATGAGATCGCTTCAGATTTTTTATGTAGGCACTTAGTGCTATGAACTTGCCTCTTAGAACTGCCTTCATCATGTCTCAAATGTTTGGGTTTTTTTGTCTTCATTTTCACTCAATTCTAGGATGTCTTTCTTAAATTTTTTTCTTGACCCATTTTTCATTCATTAGTGAGTTGTTGATTTTCTATGAATTTCTAAGATTTCTGTTCTATTTAATTTTAATCTGTAGTGATCGGATAGGACGCAGGGTATTATTTGAATTTTTATGTATCTGTTGAATTTGTCTGAGTGTTTGTATTTTGAATAAAGTTCCATGAGGTGCTGAGGAGGGATATTCTTTTTTTATTTTATACTTTATTGTTTTTAATTGAGCTGTACCTTTTCCCCCACTCCCCAGAAGGGATATTCTTTTGTGTTTGGGTGAAATTTTCCATAAATACCTGTTGGGCCCATTTGTTTTATTACATAAAGTAGCTCCATATTTCTCTGCTTAGTTTATGTCCATATGTTCTGTCAGTTGAAGAGAATGTGATATCAACCCTCAGTGTATTGATAAATATGTGATTTAAGATGTAGTAGTATTTCTTTTACAAACTTGAGTGTCTTTGTCTTTAGGGCATAGATGTTAAGAATTGATATCTCATATTGACAGATTTTCCCCTTGATTAGTAGTAATGTCTTTCCCTATCTTTTCTGGTTAGTTATGGTTTGAAGTCTTTTTTTTTTTCAGATACTAAAATGTCTACAACTGCTTACTTTGTAGGTTTTTTGTTTGAAATATCTTTTTCCATCTTTTTACCCTGAGGTGATGTCTGC
Source organism: Ondatra zibethicus (assembly GCA_004026605.1). Taxonomy (NCBI): domain Eukaryota; kingdom Metazoa; phylum Chordata; class Mammalia; order Rodentia; family Cricetidae; genus Ondatra; species Ondatra zibethicus. The sequence goes on along the minus strand of PVIU01012996.1, from coordinate 23,252 downwards.
CCTTAGTGTTAAGGTGTGTTTGTTGGACATAACAGGAGAATGGGTCCTGTTTTTCTATGTGTTCCTTTAGTCTTTGTCTTTTCGGAGGGTTGGGTGGGGGTGGTTTGAAACCATTCATACGGAGAGTTTTTAAAGAGCAGTGTTTGTTGATTCCCGTTACTTGTGATGTTTCTCCCCCACCTTTTGATTTACTATTTTGAGATTATTTATTCCTATGTTTTCTTGGGTTTGGTTACCTTCTTTAGTCTGAAGTTTTACTTCTAGCTCCTTCTGTAGGGCTGGATTTATAGATAGATACTGATTAAATTTGGTTTTATGTTGGAATGCCTTTCTTTCTCCATCTATTGTGATTGAACATTTTGCTGACTATAATGGTCTGATCTGGTCTCTGTGGTCTCTTAGAGTGTAGAACATCTATCCCTGCAGTGAGATGTCTCTGTCAATTCTAGAACTTTGGAAGTTGCTTACAATGCACGTCCTGTTAACTTAGGTAATATTATATCCTTCTGGGGCCTTTGGAGAGTTGAAGACAAATAGTTATAGTTACAATTTTCCTTTCCTGTTTTTGTTTTTTTCTCTGTAGTTTTGGAGCCTCTCCTAGAACTAGCTCTTGTAGACCAGGCCTGCCTTGAATTCACAGAGATCTGCATGCCTCTGCAGTTTTTCTCAGTTATGATAAAAGATAAATTAGATATAAAACTTTAGACTCACAAAGAAATATTATAACTGTAATTCTTGCTTGGTATCTATTCTGTTATATGTAATTTTACTATGTTAAAGTTAAATCCTTCCTTTTTATTTAAAGAGAAAAGGGGAAACTGTAGTAATGAGAGGAATGGGTGGGCCGCGGTCCCGCCGCCCGGCTCCCAGCTGCACGGTTCACTTAAGCCCTGAAATAACCACACGGAAATTGTATTAATTAAAACACTGCCTGGCCCATTATATCTAGCCTCTTCTTGGCCAACTCTCATTCTTGATCTAACCCATTTCTATTAATCTGTGTGTCACCACGAGGTCATGGCTTACCGGGAAAGATTCCTAACCAGTGTCAGTCTCGGGCAGCAGAAACATGGCATCTGCCTGTCTGTCCTTCTTCCCAGAATTCTGTTCTGTCTACTCCGCACACCTAAGGGCTGCCCTATCAAAAGGCCAAGGCAGTCTCTTTATTCAACCAATGAAAGCAACAGAAATACAGAAGGACCTTCTATACCAGGAAATGATGTGTGATGTACTTCTGTATATTTGTTGCTTTTATTAGTTGATGAATAAAGCTGTTTTGGCCCGTGACTTAGCAGAGTAAAGCCAGGTGGGAAATCTGAACAGAAATATATAGAGAGAGTAGGCAGAGTAAAGGAGACACCATGTAGCTGCCAAAGGAAATAGATGCCAGAAACTTACTGGTAGGCCACAGCTTCGTGGTGATACATAATTAATAGAAATGGGTTAATTTAAGAGGTAGTAGCTAGCTAGGGATACACTTAAGCTATTGACCAAACAGTGTTGTAATTACTATAGTTTCTGTGTGATTATTTGGGTCTGGGTGGCCAGGAAATGAGCGAGCAGTCTCCATTTTCACAGACCCTTCTGACTTTTAAAGTCTCACCTGAGAAGTCAGGTGTTATCCAAATAGGTCTTTATATTTGGCCTGCTACTTTTCTTTTGCACCCTTTTAAAATTATTATACAGATCTTGCCTCAAGTTTATTTGCAAAAACAGCATAGGGCACTGGCCTCCTGAAATAGTGTGTAGGTGTGTCACATCAGTTTGTCTGTCTTCACACTGGCAGACAAATACTGAGTAGAAAAACCATGGTAGGATATCACATGTTACACTGAGTTGTTTAAAAGCTGTAATATGAAGGCATGGTTGAATTGCTATCTGAGAACTAGGGCTTGAGCTATTAAATAATTTAATTAATATTTCTGATTTTCACATCCATAAATGATTTCAGAGGTATCACGAATATATGCAGAGTTTTCTAGGTTCCCACACAAAAGCATCAACATGCCTACTGTGAGCCTGTCGAGCCTGTCCAACATTTGCTCGCAGGCTCATTCCTTGTCAAACTGGGTCCTAAACCTTTGGACACCTCAGGCCCTGGACTTCTCTGGTCTTTGTGGTCTCTATTGTGTTTCCCATGCCCCTGCATTCTTTCATGCTCTCCCTTATTTCTCTGAAGCCAGGAGGAGGATTCGTGAATCCTGGAATTGCTGAGCGTGCTGTTACTCTGCCCTTACGCTTAGCAGTGACCTCCTTGCCTCTGCTTGGAAAGCCTTTACCGTCTCACTTGCAGGGTCTGTATTGAAGAGTTTGGTGACATTTGTAGCTGGTCCTCTTGTGTCTCTTTGTCTTCTTGGAAACACCCATTTTTTTTTTCTATTCCTATCCTTGAGTTTCACTGGAAACTGGAGTGTGGTTTCCTCATCTCCCGCATCATCACACTTTCAGTCAGAAGACTCAGGTCTGCAGAGGGGGGGCTATTCTGCTAATATTTTAAGAAATGCTCCCTTTTCTTTCTTTTGGGAGCAACTGTTATTCAGTGGCCTGATTCAGGCTGGTGTTGTGGTATTTTTCCTCTTTTTAGCTCTCCATTTGTCTTTTTATTCTATTTCCCAGGAAATTTTCTTATGCTGTTCTCTGTCTTTCCATGTTTTGGGACTTTTTTCCCCCTCATCTTTTAGAATTTCTGAAAACTCTTCTCCCCCACCCCAAAATGTTTTTATTGTGGTGGTGGTGGCGGCTCTCGGACTATAGAGTATGTGTGGAGGTCATAGGGTAGCTTTGTGGATTCTGTTCTCTCCAGCCAACAGTGTGTGATTCCAGGAATCGAACTAAGGTTCCCACAGGCTACCTTGCCTTCCCTCTTTCTTGTTTTCCAATAGTTACTTTTTAAAGTTTAGTTTGTTGGCACACTCTTTTATTCATCGCCTGAGGGGACAAAGGCTCTTTAAAGTTCTCTTCTGTGGCATAGTCTGTTTTTTCCATTTGTTCATTATAAACATACATTTGTCGTTATGTATCTCATGCTTCAGCTATTTAAAAACCACCGTTACTGTGTATAAGTAAAGTGCAGGAGTGTGGGCATATGCCTGTCATCAGAGGGCAGCTTTCTGGGGAGTCATTTCTGTTCCTTCTTATGTGGGTTCCAGGAGTTGAGCTCATACTATCATCCTTGCATGGAAAGCGCTTTATCTGGGCACCGAGCTATCTCATTTGACCCTAGGCTGTTCATTTGTATTGAAAGAGAAAGTAAACTGAATTAGAAAATAAGTGTGGTCTAAATAGTAAGACTCTGCTTGAAAATAAATAAGTAAATAAATAATGAAAGCAAATAACAAGCAAATACATAAGTAAAGAGTAGTCTTACATATCAAAATGAATTTTAAATCATAATTGGTTTTCTCATTGAAAATGTTTTGTATGCATATTTTTTAGAGTAGGCCTTATTTTTAATGATGGTTACATAGTTTCTGAAGAATTAATTGTATAAATGGTCTGCTGTGTTATATCAACTGGGAAATATTTATAAAGAGATTCAAGTATGTGCTATATACTGCATAAGTCAATGATAGACCACTGTACAGTGGTGGCCCTGTGACATTGCCAACATCTTAACTTATATAAATGCACTTTGGGACACTCACATGAAGGACACATTTCTTAAGGTGTCACTTCTCTCCAGTAAAGTGACATGTGGCTGCAGTTGGACATAGATTTATAGTTAGCTTGTCAATACCTTTATACAGTGCTTGCTTTGACATAGGATAAAGTCCTTTTGCAGATGCCACTGACTTAAAGTAGAAGCATATATAACTAATATTACTATAATAATAGTCATACAATTTCTGGAATTAGTAAAGAAAACATGGGCTTAGTTCTTTCCTCTTCTCCAGGATCAATGTGTTTTAAAGAATATCAACTCAGTTTTCATTTCCCTGCTTATTTATTAGTTATAAACTTCAGGTGTTTTACATACCCGTAAATTCTCCTTCCTTCCAGTTACTTGCCGTGGTTTGAAGTGTACTATAAGCTTCTCAACACTCTGGCAGATTACTTGGCTAAGGAGCTGGTAAGCTGACTTTTTTCTATCGCTTTATTGTGTTTAAATATACATAGCATAGAAGGAGCAGTGTTGTCATTTCAAAGATTATAACTTTTTATCACACACATTGTTTTTAATCACCAGTACAACATACCTGAACAAACCCAAATGCTTCACTCATTAAACAATACTTTGCCATTTACTTTTCTTCTCTTCCTTGGCACCCACCATGATATCTATATTTGCCTTCTTAGCTGAAGGGCCCCAGATAGGTGGACCCATCAATGTTTGTCCTTGCTTATTTCTTTTAATGTGATACGTTCAAGGTTCCAGTGCTGTGCTGCCTCCTAGAATCCTCTACCTTTTAAAAGCTGGTGGGTCTTCCATCGCATAAGTTACACCACAAGTTATTTACTCATTCATCTTTTAGGAGATATTTAAGCTGCATCTACCTTGTGTGTATTGTAATACATCTGAACATATATGGTTGTTCAGCTTATTCCCTCATTAGACCCATTCATAGTTACTGGTAGAGAGCTTTACCATGAATATATAAAGCTCCAAGTTCAAACAAAACCGTCAGTTGTTTTTAAGATATGTTTGGAGGTATAAATACTGAATTTTGGGATAATTCTGTGTTTCCTTATTTAAGGAAAGATCATACATGCTATTTTCTGCTTTTTTAAAAATCATTTTACATTCCTATTAGTAATGCACAAGGATACTTTTAATTATTTGCTTCCTATGAATTTTAATTATTAAATGATTCTTTGTTTCAGGAAGATGATTTGAATGAAACTCTCAAATCACTCTATAACCACCCAGTACCGAAGGCAAACACGCCTGTCAACTTGAGTGTGGTATGTACTTTATACCTTCTTTTTGGAGACAATCCAGGAGGCATTTGCCAAGTCACCCTGTTTCCAGGAAAATTTCAGTGTTTGTGTTAGCCTTGTTTAGTGATAATGTCGACTTGTGACATGGTGTGATTCATATAACTTGTATTGCATATTATTATAGCTGTTAAATTGAAGAAAAGCTACTTTGTGCTGAGTGTAGGCAAATCTGTGGGAATATTTTGGTTGTAAGGAACATTGGATTTCAAAGTGAAATCCATACATAATAAAATGTACACACACACACACACACACACACACACACACACACACACACACACACAAAACCTCTCCTGAAATGAGGCATGCTTCAGAAGAGAAAGTTATATAGTAACATGAAAAATGAAGAATCCAGCTAAAATGTCCTGTCTTTCCTTACATGTAAACATACCTTCCCAGATAGTTATGAAACCCTGAAATGTGACCAGCATTCACGTGAACAACAAGCTTATGGTGCCAATTTTCTGTGGAGACTTTCAGTGAACTTTGCCCCTTTTATATACTTAAGTTGATATGCCAGGATTTGTATTGTGGGAACTTGTAAATATCCAAAGTTGTAGATAACTATGGAGGTTTCATTCATACATTTTGTTAATTTTTTAAATAAAATAGATTTATTTAATGATACTGTCATTGTTTCTTGCAAGAATGTTTTTTTCTTTTTCAAAAGAGAAGAAAAAATTAATAGGGGAAGAAAAACTTTGAGGAAATTCAGCTTTAATCTTTGTCCATGTGAGGCTTTTTGAAGTTCTGAGTGATAATGAAATTGTTATGCCCATGTGCTTCCTTTGGAGATAACTGCCCTCGTGCCTGTCGTGCCCTTCACTGCGTGCACAGCTGTGCTCTCCACTCCAGTTCTGCGTCCCAGTGTCTGTGCTCCCACTCAGTTTCTTGGCAGTTCTACTTACATGATTCTTCCCTTCTACTTCTGTCTTCGAAAGCCGTCAGAGTAAAGACTTCCTTAAACTCTTATTAATTCTCTGTTTAAAAAATTGTAACTCTTCACTTTGTAACTTAAAATTTTAGTGGACCCCTAGGCATTAGGTATTCTAGGCCACCACTCCAGCATGGAGACATAACCCCTGCCCTTAAAATTTTGTTTTTATTTACATTTTTCATACAATGTATTTGATCAAAATTTTCGTTCTCCAAACTCCTCCCAGATCCTTTCCCACCTTTGTACACGTCCAATTTCACGTTCTTTCTCTGTCAGAAACAATAACAACAACAAAACCTGGACCAACAACCAACAAAAAAACAGCACACAAGTGTAACAACCACAACAGATCCCAAACAAAACAAAACACACCCAAAAGAAATCCATGGAATTCATTTATGTTGGCCAACTACAGCTAGGCATGAGGACTACCCTAAAGGGCGGTTGGTATACCCAGTGTCACTCACTCCCTTGGAGAAAACTAATTTTCTTTCTCCTGGTAGATGTCAGTTGCAAATAGCTTCTTGGTTAGGGGTGGGACTTTGAGTCCTTTTCCCTCTCTCAGTGCTGGGTTTTATCTGGCTGGAACCTGTGCAGGCCTTGTGCATGCTGACACCGTCTCTGAGTTCATATGTACATTGGTCCTGCTGGGTATGGAAGACAGTGTTTCCTCGGAGTCATCCATCCATCACGTCTTACTGTACAGTTTTTCTGCTTCCTCTGCGGCATAGACCCCTGAGCATTGAGGGGAGGGCTTTGGTAACTGCATTCCGTTTAGGACTGAGTGTTCCAAAGTCTCTCGTTCTGTGCACATTGTCCAGTTGTAGGTCTCTCTCTGTGTCACTTCCCATTTATCGGAAGAAGAATCTTCCCTGATGAGAGTCGAGCGAGGCTCTGATCTATGGTTATAGCAATATGACATTAGGAATCATTTTATTGCTAAGATCTTTTTGCAGAATAATAGTTTTAGGTTTTCCCTAAGGAAAACCATGGCATGAGATGGATCCCTTCCTGACACTGCTAAAGTAGCCAAGAACCTTTAAAAGTTTTTTTGAGACAGAGTGGTGCCTTCTGGCTGTAAGCCTTACTATGTTGCTTTGGCTGGCATCCAATTTGCAATCCTTCTGTCTCAGCCTCCCAAGTAGCCACCATATCTGCCTGTAACTCCCCATTTTACATAGACAATTTCCAAATTTTTGGCTTAGACTTTCAGGGTCATCCTCCTAGCTTTACTCCAAGTTTTTCTTTCCTGTCTCACTATCTTATTCCACTCTTGTTATGTGACATTTTATTCTTTTGTTTTTTTGGGGAGGCCTGCCACCCAGCTCCCAAATAAATCACACACGCGGAGGCTTATGCCTAGCCTTAGCTTGGCTTGTGTCTTGCTGGCTTTTCTTATGTTAAATTATCCTGACTACATTTTGCCTCTGGGTTTTTTTTTGAGACAGGTAGGCCAGGCTCGAACTCACATAGATCCACCTGCCTCTGCCTCCCGAGTGCTGGGATTAAAAGTGTGTGCCACATTTTTCTCTATTTCTCTATTTCACCACCGCCCATTTTTCTCTATTTCTATATTCCTTTCTTTCCTTCTTACTCTGTGACTGGCTGGGTAGCTGACCTCTGATGTCCTCCTCTCCTTGTTCTCTTGGTCATTGGTTTCCTTCTGTTTACATTCTTTGCCTGCTAGCCCCACCTATCCTTGCTCCCACCTCACTATTGGCTGTTCATCTCCTTAGTAGGACATTAGCTGTTTTAGACAGGCAAAGAATCACAGCATCACAGAGTTAAACAAATGCAGCGTAAGCAAAAGTCACACACCTGAAAATAATATTCCCCAGCACACTCTGTTCTTACTGTTTTGGTTAGAATCTTAAGTGAATGCAAACCTTTCTTTTCACTCCAAAGCCTGTTTGGAGTTTAGAAGCTGCCCTGTTTCTGGTTATGAAGTTCTCGCCACACGGTTGACCATGTTTGTTTTTTTCCTAAAATCTTTACTGCCTTCTTTGCATATTTTCTTTGCTGCAAACTCCACAGTGTAAAGAATCCATTTTTTCACTGGAAACTATGGAATGGAAAGCCCAGGAGAGCATAGAATTTTGAACTCAAATTGAGAAGTCTTAAGCAGGCATAGCTGTTGCTATCTAAATAGTTTATTGAAAGCATAAAGTAAAAGGTCTGATCTGCTCCCCCAGACAGACTAATATGAAAAAGAAAGGAAATCAGGTGAGAACTAGAGAAAAGTTCAGGTAAGGAGGAACTCAAGACTACAGGTCATTGAATTCCAAATAATGCAGACTGTTATACTTAGTCGGAATGCAGTAGAGAGGTAGGAGAAGTGGAAGACATCAAAGGAGGCCTGGATTTTATGAAAAAAAGACATATTTTGTTAAAAAAACTTATATTTGTAAAGCAATACAAATATTTAGTTCAAGATTTATGTGCTCAATTAAAATAAACATACTTAAAAATTATGGAAGCAGGTGTCGTAAGTTATCACTAAGCAGTAAAAATGTACTCTGGAGTTGGAGAGACTGCTCAGCAGGTAACAGCCCTTTTGTAGAGGATTAGTTTTGTACCCAGCATCCAAGTCAGTGCCTCACAGCTGCCTGTAACTCTGGTACCAGGGGATTTGATGCCCTCCTTTGAACTCCACAGGTACCCTCACACATGTGTATATATACACAAACACATATCATCATATGAGTTTAAATAAACCTTCACAAAATGTACTCCTTTTAGGTTTTAGTCTTTTTTGTTTTGATATGGTACGCAGGGCCCTGCCATCCACCACTGAGCTGTGCTCCAAGCTTTTATTTTATTTTTAATAGAATAACTGTATTTGTTGATGGAGTATGCTATGTTTGTACATGGGTATAAATAAAATTACCTTTAGAATGTATACGTATTGGTGGAATGCACGGTCGATTTCATTTCCTGGCTGTTGTGAGCAGTGCTTACATAAACAAGGGGCGATGCCTCTGCAGTGAACATGTTATGCAGATTTACTCGTGTCCTTTTTTTCGAGTGCACACTCGAGTGGGATTGCTGCATCAGTGGGATAATTTTATTTTTACCTTTTGGAGACGCTTCCATTTTGTTTCCCATATTTCCATTTCCACCAGCCATGTATTAGTGTTCTCTTTACAGCTGCCTTGGTGCTTTCTACTTTTCATCTATTTAATCATATTTGTTAAACTGGAGTGTGTAAACAGGCTTTTTCTGTCCTGCCTAGTCCCGAGGCCCTTTTAAAATTGTCACTCAGAGGCTTAATATTAATTACAAACGGTTTGGCCTATTAGCTCAGGCTTATTATTAACTAGCTGTTACAACTAAATTAACCCCTTTCTATTAGTTTATATTTTACCATGACTCTCATGGCTTGCTACCGCACATCTTGCTTCTCCAGCTGCCGCTGGCATCCCTCTGACTCCACCCTTCTTCTCCCTTATCTTTGCTTAGATTTTCCGCCTGGTTCTGTTCTGCCTGGCTATTGGCCAAGTCAGCTTCTTTTTTAACCAATGGTAATAAAACATATTCACAGCATACAGAGGGGTTATTCTACAGCAGGAGTGAAGTAGCATATTGGAGCTTTTATTTGCATTTCTCTAGTGCTTGGTGATGTGAAAAACCTTTCTATATACCTGTTGCCCAGTTTTGAATTGATAGTCTATAATAGCTTTCAAATCTTATGAAGCTGTTTTCAAGGTATAGTTATCTAATATACTAGTAAAATGCATTTATCGCTTTTGTATGAAGTTCAATAATAATTTATTTTGCAGTCAACAGTAAATTACTATGTGCCTAGTCCTGTCCATTACTGATTGGCAGTTTGAAAACTAGAGCAGTTGTATTGAACTAGCCTTGGAGATAATTTTATCTCACAGATTAAAATTGGTAATCTTGGAAGTCTTTATTGGAAATCTTGGAAGTGATTATTGATCACTGGAATATTGCAGATTTTATGAAAAGTTAATATGTATATATTTTTGTTTGTTTTTTAAAACTGTACCTAAAAATCATTAAATATCTACTGCGTTTGTACTCACAGTGCAAAACTTTGTACAGGACATTTCCAGAATAGATTAGCAGGTCAGAATGTAGAATGTCCTGCAGAATGAATGTCACTCTAGTGCTTTCATTTTGTAATGTACCAACATGGGTTTGTCTCAGCACACAGGTAAGCTTCCCTTTGAAAGTAAAATGCTCATTTTTCTCTCATAAGAACCAAGAGCTATTTATTGCCAGTGAGCAAGTTCTGAAAGATCAGCCCTCACTGATGCCGGTGAGTGACCAGGACTCTGGCTTCTCAAATCACTGTTTGATTTATTCTGATTTATTCACTCTGGTTCTTTGGAAAATGGACTATTTAAAAATAATCATTTAGAATGTTTTCTATTTGTACTTTCTTTTTTCCTTAATTTTATGAAACGGGATAATGTGAAAAGTACATCCAAATAAAGGGGTTTAATAGACATAAGCTTGCATACTCCCCTCTCAGCAGCGCACTGAAGTCATGATGTGCCCGAGGCCCTGTCACCTTTCTCCGTTGTTCTCACCAGGCAATCTTGGGACTTACTGTTATTCACCTTGGAAAATTGTGACTGTGTGAAACAGCATCGTGCTTGTTCAGCTCTGTTTAAATACTGAAATGCTGAAAGTTTCTCTTCTAATCTTTAGCTATAAGACAAGATTAAATATATTCCTATGTAATAATAAAGATATTACAATAATTTCAGAGCATAATATGAACAGAAAATAAAAGTATGAATAAAAAATAAAACAGTTTGATGATTGCACTTTGATTTGGGTGAATAAAATGGGGGACCATTTTGGGGGACACTGGGGGCTAGAGACTCATCCTTTTCATGTATATATCTCATAATATTGCTTTATTTATTCTGGAAGTTAATATTTATCTATTGGTATATGAAAAAGTTCATAGTTTTGGATAGCAAATACTTTTTTTTCTCCCTGAGACAGGGTTTCCCTGTGTAGCTCTGGCTGTTCTGGAACTTGCTTTGTAGACCAGGCTGGTATTGAACTCACAGAGATCCACCTGCCTCTGCCTCCAGACTGCTGGGAGTAAAGGCATGTGCCACCATTGCCTGGCAGCAAATATATTTTTTAAGTTTTAATCTTATAAAGATTACTTTTATTGTTATTTTTAAAATAATGCACTTGTTACAAAAGTTTTGTTATTGTTTTTCACAGAAACCCAGGATTCAGTAGATTTTATGGACTCTTAATTAGCATGCTTTTATTTTTTAATCTATCTAAATATATTTTGAAATACATGTTCATAGGTGTATTTCTATATGTGTAACCTTTTGGAAATACATTCTTTTTTTTTTTTGGTCTTAATACTTACACAGATTCTTACTCTGCTTCTGTCCAATTTCAGTCTCTGATTTTGACCATTGCTTTTGGTATGGGACAGTACAGTTGTTTGCATTTGCCATTTCCTGTGAGATTCTCTCACGTTTAAGTTCGGTTGTTTGTCAGTGTTCTTTCTGATCCTTATTGCAAATTATATGGAATATGAAGTTTTAATTTTCTGTCCTTCTGTGCTTTATTATTGCTGCCTAGCACTCCTGTTTCATTGCCCCTGACATAACTGGACTCCCGACGATCCCAGAGAGTGTAAGTGTCTGTGAATTCTTCTAAAATGTCTTCATCTTACAAATGTTAACTTTGTTCCCACTGTTTCTCTGCAGAGAAATTAGGAAAGAGTAAGGAACCAGGGGGACTTCTCCTTTTCCTTCCCATGTGTCTATCCTACTACTCCTTCTGTAATGCCAGTGCTGATGAGGAGAAAAGAATGTCTGCCACTGGGATGGTTGGGTAGGGCCTCCACACCCACGTAGCTCTTGAGCTTGGCTGTCTGAAATGTGAGGGGGTGTAGTGGTGTGGCTTTTCCCAGTGGGGAACAAAGATTGCAGGAAAATGTGCCACTTTATAGTTATTTTAGTAAATGGATCATTGAGTTTTAGATGCCCTCTCGTAGCTTTGTTTAAATCTTAGTGTCTCAGTTGTTGGTTTCCTGGTTTTAATTTAATGCAGTAGGCATTTTATTAGAATTAAAGATATTGTAAAAAGTAATAATGCTATACTGGAAATACTTTATGAGAGTTATCCAAGTTAGTACTTCCTGTCCAAGCTTTCATGGATAAGTGGAAATGGTGGATGTACTGCCATGCCATTTGATAACTGTAGGAAAAGGAAAATACCAGCTTCAGTTTCTCTTAGAACATTAAAATAAATCAGTTATAAGCCATCAGATCAACAGAAAATCACTAGAAGATTTCCTTCAGGTATTCTTGTATGCATTTCAGATGTGCACTATTTTTCCATATAGTTTTCAAATCATTATAACATTTACTTTCTCAAGCATGTGAATAGTGAGTGAAGAGAATGATAAAATTGTAAGTTTCCCATAATGACATCTTGAAATTTGCAGGCAAATGGATAGATCTAGAAAACATCATATTGAGTGAGGTAACCCAGACCCAGAAAGACCAATATCATATGTACTCACTGATAATTGGCTTCTAGACATAAAAGAAAGAAAACCAGCCTATAATTCACAATCCCAGAGAACCTAGGCAACAGTGAGAACACTACATGGGAAGTAGAAAAAGATAAGATCTCCTGAGTAAATTGGGGATCATGGGAGAGGGTTGAAGGGGAGGGGAGAGGAACAGAGAAAAATGTATAGCTCAAAAAAATGTAAATTTTCCTTGTGTTAATGGTATTGGTAGCCATGTGTATGTATACATGTGTATGCAAACACATGAGTACATGAGACTGGAGGTCAGCAGTGGGGGTGCTGTCATTCTCCACCTTGTTTTGTGAGAAAGGCTGGCGCTAGAGCTTACCAGTCTTTCCTGAAGTCCACCTGGCTCACCTCTCAAGTGCTAGGATTGCAGGAGTCTGTGCCCACACCCACATCTTTGTGTGGATGCTGAGGATCTCAGGTCAGGTCTTCATGCTCATGTAGCAAATGATTACAAGTTCAGCCATCTCCCAAGCCCCTAGTTGTAAACTTTCTGATCAAATCAAAACTATCATATTAAAACTCTGTAAACATCCAGTGCCATGAATTCCACTGAAAGGGTTTTTCAGATAAGTTCTATCAAAAGACTTTGCATAAACTTGATTGTACACTGTGGCTCAGGATAGACCATCCAAGCTCTCAGGTCTCATGATGAATCCCTGCCCTTTGTACGTGATGGACATGGGATCATGACTCAGATGTCCATGACCTGGTCACTCAGAAGTCTCATACAGAGTTACTCTCTTTTTTCTCTCTAGTTACATTCACTAGCAAACAACTACTAGTTGCCATTGTATTTTTTTAATTTTTAACGCATCGAGAATTGGGGAGAGGGGGAGACAGGGAGCGATGGAGAGGAAGACTGACCAGACAGAGGACGAGATAGAGAGAGAATATGAATGAATGAATTTGTGCAGGTTAGATGTCGGTCTATGAGATTTAGCCCTCTCCTTCCACCATTTGGGTCCCAGTGACTGAAATAGGTCGTCAGGCTTCAAGGCAAGTGCCATTACCTGCTAAGCTATCTTGAGAACTCAAGTTTCATCTTTAGAGACTATCATTTTCCAATATTTAAAGAAGCAGACATTCCATTAAACACCGACTACTGAGAACATAGAAGAATAAAGTTTTATGCTATCACTGACATACTTCCCATTGTCCTTCTGTGAGAAACAGAATAGAAGCATCTGGCAGTGCTTTGTGCTGGGTTCTCCACTTCGGGATGTTTTTGTGATGATGAAAGTAGCTGTGTTTCATGCTCTAAAGGGAATGTTGTAGTGGAGTGGAGTTGGGAGGCAAAGGGAGCTTCAGAGACAGTGGGAAGTGAGCGTCACCCCACCAGGCTGAATACCACTCACCGAAACTTCAGATTTTACTCATTTGAGATGCTATGATTGACAGTTTGTCTTGTAAGACCCCTGCCTTTTACAAGTTGAAGAAACAGGCAGATTTCTTACGTTCTTGCCCCCACATCCCAGTTCAGTCTTTCAGATCTTTGCCTACCATACTCTATACTTTCTGTGCATCAGAATATTTGCTTTCTAAAATGCTTAAGGTTTTTATTTTTTTAAACAGTAAGTTGAAAGTAATTCCTGAGGACCGGTCCTAAGTAGCACTGTTAATGTAGCTCACCCTGCTTTGTTTTATAATGGAAGTCTAACATATATTAAATTGAGGAATCGATTTAGAACATCACGGTTATACTTGATTATAGTAACAAAAAGGAAGCCTGAAGAGGGGTAAAACCTAGAGATTTTTCTTTAAAGGAAACAAAGGATGGTTTATAATCGTCCTCCTCCATTGGGTGCCTAGGCACTGGAAAGGCAATGATAAACTTGAAGTAATTCAAATATTTCCAGAGTAGCAGTTTTACAAACATCAGCATATATGTGAATCACCAGTAGCATATGGTTAAAACTAGGGTACCTGGAAACAAGCTCTACAGATAATAATTAAGTAGGCGTCGGCTGGAGCTGGGAAAATGGTGGTGTGCCGAGGGAGACTGAAGTGTGGGGTCCATCCTGTGGTCGTCTTTAAGAAATACTTGTATAGAACAGGCGATGTTTTAGATGATTGTAGAATGTGGCATGTTATGTGGCAGCCGACGAGTATCACTTTTAATTATCATTAACGAATGCCACTTCTAATAATATCTTCTTTTGAACTTTACGACTGGTAAACCTATAAAACATTTTCCCTCATGTTCCCATAGCTCAAACAGTTCTTTTCTCTTGTGCAGAGAAACCTGACAGAGTACTTCGTTGCCGTGGACGTGAACAACATGCTGCGGTTGTATGCCAGCATGTTGCATGAGAGGCGCATCATTATTACCTCAAGCAAATTAAGCACTGTAAGTCTTCACACTTCCTCCTGTGACTAACACATATTGAGTGCTTCACAAAAAGACCTGAAAACGTCTGCAGATTTAGAGCTGTGCTACATGTACTTAAAAGACAACATCTACATATTTTTGATATATGGTTTTAATCTGGCTCTTGAAGTATAAAAGTCTGATTTATAGAAGCCTTTGCAGATGCATTAAGTCAGGTTAATTATTTTCCCTATCAGGAGATGAGGTGTTCCTCTCCCCCCTTTTAAAGTCTCTGGAGTTCATTTTAGTGCCTTCATCACACAGAGAACTCTTCAGATCTATTATGAGGTCTTTATTATTCACTTGTGGCTTTTTCCATTGGAGCTACTTGAAGGAAACTGCGGGCCTGTGATAATAGCTGCTCTCTTAACCTGGTAATAGCAGATTCATCTTTGTTGCCTTATGGGGCTTAGGAGTAGATTCTATAATAATTCTGGTTTGGAGGAGCTCTTCAGGCTGCTAATAACTTAAAAGTCAAAGTAGCATTTTTATAAATCACAGGTTTTATGGCAGTCACTTCAGTGTTCTTCTGGAAGCTCTTCATTACTGTGGGAAAGGCAGGAATAGAAAGGACTGTTCTTAGGTCACAGAAGAATATTCAGAAGTATTTTGCTAGAGTTCCTATTTTTCTTTATTAAATGTAAAATTTAAGTATTTTCAGATTCAAAAAGTGTAAAACAAATTAGGTGATTTGAGTAATCTGTGATATATTAAAACCATATTAAATTATTTCTTCATAAATTTACTTCATATAAAATAAAAATCTACTTTTAATGTTTTATTCTCTTATAATAGGAATAAAATTCTTTAAAAATATTGTAGCATTTTAGGCTAGATAGAGTTCTAAGATTCCTCCAGGTTTTCAACTTAGTGTTTAGTCATAAGGAAGGTATTTTGTTGGTCTGGAGAGATGGCTCAGTGTTTAAGAGCACTTCCTATACATACAGAGGATTGGGGTTTGGTCCTAGCATCTGTATGGTGGCTTACAGTGGTATGTAACATCAGATTTAGGGTATCTGATGCCCTCTTTTGGCCTCTATGGGCACAAGGCACACATGTAGTACACACACAGATGTGCATGCAAACTTCATAAACATAAAATTTTTAAAAAAAGCAAAAAATAACCCAAAAAACAAGAGTTTTCAGAGAAGTGAAATCACCAACCCAAGACCAAAAAGCTGTTGGGAGAGCCAAAGTGTGAAACAAAACAGGTCCTGACTCTTTGTATGGGGCCACACCTGTCACCCTAGATTTGAACTCATACAAATTTGGGATATCAAGTATATAATATTGTTATGTTCATTATTTTCCAAATTGAAAATCTGTTTATCTTGAGAATAATTAGATCTTAAAGATATTTTCTGATTTTAAAGATATTTAAAGATGGATATGAGGAGATGCACCACAGCATAAGTACTAGTCACTGGCTCCAGTAATTATTTTAATCTCACGAGTTTTAAAGAGCCATTGAAGAATCCACCTGAATGATTTGGGTGGGGTTTTAATGTTTTACTCTTCCACTCAGGGTTTGCCATTGGTGTGCAACCATTTCATTCTTTATCTTTATCCCCTTCCTACTGTTCCTCCTAAAAATTTTCAAGATTTTACAATATTTCTTATGGGAATTATTCTCATGACAAAGATTATTGTATGAGCTCTCTTATAGATTTAGGAAGTAATTCATGTGCATAATGCTTTTGTGTGTGGCACTTTCCTAGGCGCTATCAATTCATCAGTAAGACAACTGGATTGAAATATATAAACAGTTGGACAAATAAGCATCTGTCATATGGAATGTGTAGTGCCGTGTAAAGGATAAAATGAGTGTGTACAGTTGGGGAGGTGAATGGCTGGCTTGTGTTTTGTGTAAAGTGTGTGTGTGGATGGGATGAATGCTTCTCTAAGGAGGAGGAAGTCAAACAGACTGGAGTAAAGCTGGCAGTGAGCATGTGAGGGAAGAGAAACTGCTGTTTAGGGAAATAAAACAAATTTCAATATAGGTTTAAGAAAATACTGGTATCTTTCTTGGTTTTAATTTATTGCCCTCTTTTAATGATGCAGTAACCTTTCTTTAACTTAGCTTCTTCTTCACATGTGAAGTGAGAAAAAAGCTTTTTTTTTTGAGAAAAGCTGTCTTGATCTGATATGTTTGCTGTTGAGATTAAGGAGACACACATGTAGGAAACGATTGACATTTGCCCCGAATACATTTTCAATGATTATTCATACAGCTTTATTGACAGTCAAGATTTGTGATTTTAAGAAGTGATTTGTAGCTGGGCAATGGTTAAATGATTAAAGGGGCACACGTCTTTAATCCTAGCACTTGGGAGGCAGAGGCAGGCGGATCTCTGAGTTCGAGGCCAACCTGGTCTACAGACCTAGTTTCAGGATGGGCACCAAAGCTACAGAAAAACCCTGTCTCGAAAAACAAAACAAACAAACAAAAAGGAGTGGATTGCAATAAAATTTGTTGTTAAACAATGCTTTCCTGAATCGTTTATGGCAACCCATGAAAACTAGAGGTAACATCTCTAAGTTGCAGCTGTCATTTGGCTTACTTTGGGGGCAGTGGGGCTGATAAAATAAACATATTTCAAATTTGCTTTCACAATTTACTTAAATGGGGAAATAGCTTTGATACCTTAAACAGTTTCCTTATATATGCAGTCTGAATAAATATTACTGCAATAAATTATGTGCATAGTAGTAACATTTGAGGTCAAGGTCTTATAACATAAATGAGAAGAAAACTATTTTTAAAAAGAGTGTAATGAAATCACTAGAACACACAAAGGAAGAATAATAATTGCCTTGGTTCATTTTACATGTTTGAATTTTCATATGCCATAGTTACTTTGTTGTACTTGACATTAATGCATGAATCTGTGTTTCATAACTCCTGGTCAACATTTGAATTATTATTAAGAACAGATATATGATAAAGCAATTTAACATTTATAATTTTATTGTTGCTTTGTGAAATTTGTTTGCTTTGGTTATTATCTTTGTCAATCATAATTTTCCATAATTAAAATGAATGTCAACCTCGGATGTTGCTGGTGTTTTTCACCTGTCCTGTGGTAGCTGATCAGCCAGCTTGAGGATGACTTCCTTCACATGCTGTTTGCAGTTAAAATAATTTATACTTTTCATAAAGGTGTAAACTTTATAATTAGTTTTCAGTTATGTAAACAAATTATCATTATTTTTATGTTTAAGAACTTTTAATGAGCCCTTTCCCATTTGTAGAAGCATGGTATAGTGTTAGTATTCTTGTATTTTTACATTTTTAACTTAAATGAGTTAAGACATCATCGGTTTTGCTTGGATTCTTTAATGTATACATTGCCAAGTACACAGGATGCCTTCTGCCATCCTCAACCAACAAGTTAGTTGATTTTATGCATGCTGCAGGCAGGCCTCATGTTTGAAGCCCGAGTCCTAGTAGAGTGGCACCACATCATAGCATGGTCTCACACATTCAAAGCAGAGGAATACATCATGATGCTACACAGTTGTATTAGTTGACTTATTGCTGTTTTGTGACCATAGATTGGGAGGACTGCTGTTTAACGCATGTCATGGGTTCTCAAATCAGCCAGGCGTGAAGCCTTGTCATATGCCTCTGTAATTGTACCTCGCCAGAGTTCCTCTAACTAGTCAGCTGGGGCTGTGCATTTTGTCTCAAACACCCAGCTAGCCAGTATTTGACAGGAGCATTCTCATCATTCTGTCAGTAGTATGTTAACTAGGGTGTACATTTATGGTTTGTAGAAGCAGGTAAAAGGGGGTGTATCTCTTTAAAGCAGATGTCTAAATGTTAGCACTATTTTGACCAACATACAGTTGGAAAGTATCATTGTCTTAATGATATATGCACATCATTTACAGAGAATTGATTACATATGCATATTATTTCTGGACTATTTAGAGCAAGCGGTGTGCTGTGAGTGCTGGAATTGTGTTAATAAACTGTATGTTCTTCTTTGTGATAGCTGCCCCCAGGCATTTAAGCATATGCTTTTCTCTCACCTTCTCATTAATTCCATCAAGGGCATATGCAGAAACGCATCTTGTGATCCCCAGAAAACCAGCTATTAAACAGTGGTTTTCTAGGCTCTGACTAAAGGGAGTCCAAAGCATTTTACCATCCTCATCTGCATTGTGTATATTCATTTTTGTCTCTTAGTGGAGCCATGTGTATCTTCATGTCACTGTAACTTAAAGCACAGAAACTCTTTTAGGAGGTTAAGATTGAACAGTTGCTGGGAGAACAAAGTGTACACAGGTTTAATTCTTGAATGAAGTTATTGAAGTGGCTTTGCCTTGTGTTTTTAAGACAGCAGCACAGAAATACAGTTTAAAATCTTTATCTGGACTTTTTTTTAGAGGTCTTCTAGGAACAATTAAAATTTTTTTTTAATTTTTTTTTTAAATCCTTCAATCCAATTAAGTTCCCTGAAACTGGATAATGTCTCTGCTTACCGTGTATTATCTGACACATGTATACTGCCATTCTTAACAGTGTATTTCCAGTCATCCTTACATGGCTGTGACTGAGTGTAGAAACGGCTGTGTTGAGGTTGTGAAATGCTTTGCAGGAAGGCATATGTGCAGGTTGGAGGAGGTTGAGGCCTTTAAATACCAGTACCCCTATTTTCCTTCTCTGAGTTGCTCCATTTCCCAGGGAAGTATGCAAGTTTTTCTGGCTGAGAGTTTAGCCCATTTGTCTTTTGAAAGTGTACAGTTGTCCTTTACTTCCCACAGCAGAAGGTTAGTGCGACAGCCATGAACTGTGTTAGGACTGCGTTTAGTTGCCATGCAGGTTCTCTCTGCTTTGCTCATATAGTGCTGGTTACCACAAAATTGATCTTGGATTATTTCTGTTAACTGAATTATTTTCTATATAGAAAAATGGTTTAATTTTGTGCTGTTGGTCATACACACACACACACAAACACACACACACACACACTCATTTTGAGGTTTGGCAGCATTTCTCTTTTGATGTGTGCCCTCAGGTTATAAACTTCCATGCAACTGACTGTAGATATTGCACTCACATTTTCAAAGAGAACTCAGATTTTTCCACAATCACTTACATTATTTAGAACTGATTTGGCAAATGGCCTTACCCACTCATGCATCTTCCCCAGCAGAGACCTATAGACTCTGCTTCTGTAATTCTTTTTTCTCCCCTGCTCTCCATTCTAGCTGTCCATCGTGTTGGTTAAGGAAACTGTGACTGCCCACAAACATTCCCTTTAACAGTATATAATGAACAATGTCATTCTCAATATCATCTCTGTAACAGTGCATATTCTTAGTCTGCTTTATGAACAAATAATTTAAAATGATTTAATCATCACTATGTGGTAAGTGATGCTGGTATCTAAGTGGACAGATAAAAAGGGATCTTTGAAACATAGGTCAGACTTTCCACCCTCGTGAAACTAGTGTATAGTTCAATCAATCGTTCTGACTCTGTGTATTTTCAGTCTTCATGCACTTTTGCCCTTCTCCCATGGCTGTCTTATAAAACTGAATGAATCTTTGTTTTTTTCTAGTATAGCATCATCCCCAGTACTGAACTGCATTTCTCTTCTCGAGCTCTGTCTGACTTCCTTGAATGTTTCAGTTTCCTTCCTCTCCTTGTTTTCATGCTGGTTTGAGTGATCACATTCATCTTCTGCATAGACTACTATGTCATTAATCTTGAGGCTAACCCTGTATATAGATAGCTACTTAATATTTTAGATTAAAAAATAACATTCATTGCCTATTTCCCATGCCCATAATTGGCATTAAATGCTACCCGCCCTCTCCTACCCATTCTCTTGACAGCAAAATCCTTAAGGCGGACTCTATTTTTTTCCTCTACTTTTATTTTACTGAAGATAGACTTCTTCATGCAATGTATTCTAATTATGGTTTTCCCTCTTCCAAATCCTTGAGATATTCCCATCCCACCCCATAAGAATCTACACACTCTCTTTTTCTCCTTAGAAAACAAATATCTAAAGAATAACAAATAATATAAAACAAAACAAAACAAAAAATCCCAAACCAGAATAGGACAAAACAAACAGAAGAAAAAGAGCCAAAGAAAAACCACAAGAAACACAATTTTTTCCACATAGGAATACCATAAAACAAAATAAAACAAAACAGGAAGCCATAGTAAATACTCAGAGGAACTGTAAGACAGACAGACAGACAGACACACACACACACACGCACACACACACACACGCACACACACACACACACACACAGCTCTGGCAGAACATTAGGAGACAAAGAATCCCCAAAGATGCCAGTGAGTTTGCTTTGTGTTGGCATCTACTGCTGGGCATTGGGATTTCCCTTAAGAGTATGTATTCCAGCATGAGTCTCTTGGATAGAACTAATTCTTCATTTGCAAGTGGTCATCTGTTGGAGATAGCTTCTGGATTAGGTTTGGGACATGTATCCACTTCTCTTTGCATCACTGGGACCCCATCTGGTACAGACCTGTGCAGGCCCTTTGCATGCTGCCACAGTCTGTGAGTCATGTGAGTTTCCCTGGTATCCTCCATCCCTTTGCTTCTTTCACTCTTCTGTCCCTTTTTCTGCAGGGTTCCCTGAGCCCTGAGGTGAGGAATTTGAGAAATCCCAATTAGGATAGAGCGTTTCAAAGTCTTTCACTCTGCACATTATCTGGTTGTGCCTCTGTATTTCTTCCCATATACTGCAAGAGGAAGCTTCTTTGATGATTGCTGAGCAAGGCACTTATCTGAGTATAGAAGAATGTCATTAGGAGTCATTTTATTGCTACATTTCTTTAGTAAACAGTAGTAGTTCCTTTTCCGCTAGGTCCCTGGCCTATCTGGTCTCAGGTTCTTGGCCACTTGAGAAGTGTCTGAATGGGTTCCATCTCATGGGGTGGGCCTTATGTCAAATCACATATTGGTTGGTTACTCCCACAGGTTTTATGCCACTGTTGCGCCAATGTATCTTACAGTCAGGTCACTCTTGTAGATCAAAGCGTTTGTACCTACCTTTTTCCTTTTGTATTGTGTGGAGTCCTTCCCAGCGCCATAAACACTAGTCCATAGGGGTGAAGGTTCTATGTAGGCACCAGCTTCAATTCTTCACGTTCAGTGAGTTGTGTAAGTGTTGTCTTCAGTAATGAGGCCTTGCCATCAATTAGTACAGAACAACCCATAGCTTTAGTAACAGCCTGGGATATTTGAGGGCCCCAAAAGGACCTCTTTGGCCAAGAGTGCAATTGCATGTAACCCAGTTCTGGTACTAGAAGTTTCATTTGGTGATAAGAGATATCCACTTGGGGCTCCATCTTCCCCATTATTTGGCAATTTCATTTAGATAGCCTTCATATATTTATATACTTTACAAAGCTTCTTCTATATTAGAATTTCACACTACTCCTCAAATGCTCCTTAATTTTAGCTATCTCTCCCTGTCTTCCTCCTTCCTTCTCCTATCATTCCTCCTCCCCACTTTATCCTCTCATTCCAGTCCCTCCATCCATCTATAACTATCTATTTTCTTTCCCTTTTCTGTTTCTTCCTTTATACCTAATCTTTGTGGTTCTATGGATTGTAGCTTGCTTATCAAAGACATAACATCTAACATCTACATATAAGCATGTAAGTATCATGTTTGTCTTTTTTTTAAATTTTATTTTTCCATTAAAAATTTCTACTTCCTCCCCTCCTCCCATTCCCCTCCCACTCTCCCACTTACCCTCTTCCCTCCTCCTCCAGTCTTAAGAGAGGGCAGGGTACCCTGCCCTGTGGGAAGTCCAAGGCCCTCTCCCCTCCATCCAGGCCTATGAAGGTGTGCATCCAAACAGACTAGGATCCCAAAAAGCCAGTACATGCAATAGAAACAAGTCCCAGTGCCATTATCAATGACTTCTCAGTCAGCCCCCATTGTCAACCACATTCAGAAAGTTCTGTTTGATCACATGCTCATTCAGTCCCAGTCTAGCTGGATTTGGTGAGCTCCCCTTAGATCAGGCACACTATCTCAGTGGGTGGACCAACCCCTCGCTGTCCTGACTTCCTTGCTCATCTTCTCCCTCCTTCTGCTCTTCAGCTGGACCTTGGAAGCTCAGTCCAGTGCTGCAATGTGGGTCTCTATCTCTAATTCCATCCATCGCAGGACGAAGGTTCATATGGTGATATTCGAGATATTCATCAGTGTAACTATGCGACAAGGCCAGTTCAGGCACCCTCTCCTCTGCTGCCCCAGGACCTAGCTGGGGACATCCCCGTGGACACCTGGGATCCCCTCTAGAGCCAAGTCTTTTGCCAACCCTAAAATGGCTCCCTTAATTAAGATATTTTCCCTGCTCCTATATCTGACTTCCTCCATCTCAACTCTCCCACTCCCCCAAGCTCTCCCCAATCTTTCCCTTCTCCCTTCTCTCTCCCCCTCTCCCC
>PVIU01012995.1:0-57606 GCA_004026605.1 Ondatra zibethicus | reverse complement strand
CATTAGATAGATTATAAACAAAATGAGAAACAGAAGCCAAATGTGCACTTATTCTGATGCCAATAGCCAGGTTATCGGAACATGGAATTATGGAGAAAATCAAGGAAGTTACCGAGTTTCAAAGTCAAGATGGTAGAGAAGCGGGGTACATTTGGGTCCCTAGGGGCTTCTCTGTTGCGAGGCTAAGAAACAATGCCTCTTGGTACTCTCGCTAGGTGTAGAGGAAGCCTCCATTATTCCATAACTCCCTCATTCCCCTTGTGCCCTGAGGAGCATCTTGACCTGGGTCTTTTTGTTTGCCTGTTGTGTCCGGAATGGAATGCAGTAGATTTTAATATAATTACATCATTTTCCCTTCCCTTCCTCAACACCCCTCATATATTCCCCCTCAAATATTCCGTTTCAAATTCATAGCCTTTTTTTATCCATTGTTTTTTAGTGTTGTGTCTGTGCACGCACCTGCACACAAACACGACTTGCTCTGTTTATATAATGTTACTTGCATGTATGCTTCCAGGGCTGGTCATTTGGTATTGGATAACCTAGCCCTGTGCTCTTTCCTGAAGAAGGCAATTTCTCCAGCTCTCATCATTCCTTAGCTGCCTGTAGTTCTTTGGGTAGGGTTGAGGACTTATGAACCTTCCCCCATCCACATTAATATGCCTATCGGT
Source organism: Ondatra zibethicus (assembly GCA_004026605.1). Classification (NCBI taxonomy): domain Eukaryota; kingdom Metazoa; phylum Chordata; class Mammalia; order Rodentia; family Cricetidae; genus Ondatra; species Ondatra zibethicus. Next base: position 56,935 of record PVIU01012995.1, on the reverse strand, counting down.
GATATTGCTCAGCTCATGTTTAGGTAGTTATGTTGACAAGCACTTATAGATGTAGTTTGACAAAGTCTCACAGTCAACTCCCTGTTCCTCTGACTCCTACAATCTCTTAAGAACTGCTCTCGCTCTCTTTTGCTTTACATCTAGCATCCACTTATGAGTAAGTACACACCATGTTTGTCTTTCTGAACCTGGGCTACCTCACTCAGAATGTTTCTTTCAAGTTCCATCCATTTGCCACCAATTTTCATGATGTCACTGCTTTTTACAGCTGATTGGTAATACTCCACTGTGCAAATGTACCATACTTTCTTTACCCATTCTTTGGTTGAGGGACATCTAGGTTGTTTCCAAGTTCTGGCTGTTACGAAAAATGCTCCTATGAACATTGTTGAGCAAGTGTCTTTTTGATATGATTGTCCATCCTTTGGGTATATGTCCAAGAGAGGTCTTGCTGGGTCTTGAGTTAGATTGATTCCCAATTTTCTGAGAAACCGCCAAACTGATTTCCAAAGTGGCTGTACAAGTTTACACTCCTACAAGCAGTGGAGGAGCAGTCCCCTGATTCCACATCTGCAACATAAACCTGTCCTCTGAATTTTTGATCTTAGTCATTCTGACTGGTGTAAGGTGGTATCTCAGAGTTATTTTGATTTGCATTTCCCTGATGATGAAGGATGTTGAACAATTCCTTAAATGTCTTCTGGCCATTTGAGATTCTTCTGTTGAGAATTCTCTGTTTAACTCTGTATTTCGTTTTTAAATTGGATTATTTTGTATTTTGGCATCTAGTTTATTGAGTTCTTGGAAATCAGCCCCCTTTCAGATGTGGTGTTGGTAAAGATCTTCTCCCATTCTGTAGGTTCCTTTCTTGTCTTATTGACTGTATCCTTTGCCTTACAGAAGTTTCTCAGTTTCAGGAGGTCCCATTTATTGATTGTTGCTCTCAGAGTCTGTGCTATTGGTATTATATTTAACAAGTGGTCTCCTGTGTGTTCAAGGATACTTCCCACTTTGTATTCTATCAGATTCAGTGTAACTGGATACTAGATGTAAAACAAAAGATAACCAGGCAACAATTCACAGCTACAGAAAAGCTAGGTAACAAGGAGTACCCTAAGAAGGATGCATGAATTACCCTTGGAAGGAAAATTGGAAAAAAATCTCCTGGGTAAATTGGGGCCAAGGAGTGCAGTAAAGGAGAAGGGATGGGGATGAGAATATGAGGGAACAGGATGCTTAGGGGAGGAACAGAGTGGAAGAGCAATGAAAGAGAATCTTGACAGAGAGAGCCATTGTAGGGTTAGGTGGAAACCTGACGCTAGGGAAATTTCCAGGAATCCACAAGGATGACCCCAGTTAAGACTCCTAGCAATAGTGGAAAGGGTGCCTGAACTGGCCTTCCCCTGTAATCAGATTGGTGAATACCCCAACTATCATCATAGAGCCTTCATCCAGTAACTGATGGAACCAGATGCAGAGATCCACAACCAAGCACGTTGAGCTCTAGGAACCCAGTCAAAGAGGGGGGAGGAACTATATGAGCAAGGAAGGTCAAGCTCAAAGAGGAGAAATCTACAGAGACAGCTGAACCAAGCTCAGGGGAACTCATGAACTCTAGACTGACCACTGTGGAGCCACCAAAGGACTGAACTAGGCCCTCTGCATGTGGGAGATAGTTGTGTAGCTTGGTCTTTCTGAGGGGCCCTGACAGTAGGACCAGGATCTATCCCCGGTGCATGAGCTGGCCTTTGGAGTCCATTCCCTAGCATGGGATGCCATGCTCAGCCTTAATGCAGGAGGGAGGTTGATTGGTCCTGCCTCAACTTAATGAGCCAGGCTTTGTTGACTCCCCATGGGAACCTTTACCCTTCAGGAGTAAAGGATGTGGGAGGGGTTGGGGGAGGCAAGGAGGGGCAGGAGGAGGGGTGGAAGAACTGTGGTTGGAATATAAAATGAAAATAAATAAGTAAATGAAATTAATTAATTAATAAAAAGAAGAACTACTCTCACTTTTCTCTTTCTACCATCTGGGGAGGGGGCAGGAAGTAGCCCTTGGATACCAAAGGTGTGTTGTAGCTTCACCTAATATCAAGATAAATTTGTCTTGATGAAGCTCTCGAGAATTCCATAACAGAAGCGGGAAGTTTTGCTTCCTGCACATGAGAAAGACTCATGACAGCAGACTCCAGGCCGCATAGCTGTAAGGTCAAGGAGTCATCAAGCTTAGTGCTAGCCTGGTGCATTTCACGGTGTAGGTAACAAATGTGCTGATCCTCTCCGTGCTGTCCAGCATTTGATGTAGGAAAGAAGATGTGAAGGGTCATCAGACAGCTGTACATTCTAGGCTAAATAGGAAAGAACCACAGGATCAAGTCAGGATTTAATTCAGAGGTGCAGGTACGGAGTGGGGTTGGGAAGATTATTTTTCTGTTGTTGATTGAGTTACTAAACCCACAAAACAAAGTGGAGATAGATTACTTTGGCTTTACAATTTGCTAGTATTAGAGTAGAAGGGAAGACATCACTTCAGAGAGATGCCTGAAGCACCAGGGATGTGGCTGAGTAGTAGAATGCTTGTCTGTTATCCATGAGGTCAGTCTCATTATAGGTACTGTAAAGGAAGAAATAACAAAAGAAAGTGGCCAAAGCATACATCATCATCATCAACATCATCATTTTGCCCAGATAGTTTTCGAGTGATATTTGTTCTACTCTGTTTGAGAAGATGTGCTGCTAACTTGCAGTGGTAAAAGTTACCAAGAAATAAAAACATCCATAATTTCTTATTCAGAAGAGTGCAACCTAGTGGAAGAAACAGACAAGTTTGTTGCTGTCACTGGGGAAGCGTGTAATAGGGTCCTTAAGAAATGTTCAAGTCAATGTCAGGATGGAGGGATGGCTCTCTGGTTTAGAACAGAAGCTGCTCATGCAGAGGACCTGAGCTTGTTTCCCAGCACCCATGTGATGGCTTCTAATTGTCCATAACCACAGTCCCAGCGTATCCAACAACCTCTTCTGAACTCTGTCAGTACTAGGCACACATGTGGACTACATACACACATGTAGGTAAAACACTCACACACATCTTCGGGAGAGAGAGAGAGAGAGAGAGAGAGAGAGAGAGAGAGAGAGAGAGAGAGAGAGAGAGAGAGAAATTTTCAAGTTAATACCTATTAGGGTAAATATAGAAAAATATTGTAAATAAGGCAGTCATCAGAAGAAGGTAAAACTTTGAGATGTCAAAAAAAGAGAGAGTTAAAATCAACAGGTCAGAAGAAAGGACTGAGTGGCTGCTGGAAGGAGAGACACCGTTTTCTCTAAGAAATAAGCTGGCCACACTCCAGTGTACGACCACACATCCAAGAAAATTTGAGCAGCACCAGTGTTCTTAATGGGGTGTGTGTGTGTGTGTGTGTCTGTGTGTGTGTGTTTGTGTGTGTTTAGAACAGAACCCAAAGGTGGTCATGGGAAGAGGATTGAAGAACTGGGGAGGGATGAATATAACCAAAACACACACTACCAAACTCTCAAAAAACTAATGAAAAAAAAGAAAGAAAAATATTAGGGGGAAGGGGAGGATAAAGGAAAGATAAAATTAGGATTACAGAGTTTGCTAGACTCAGGAATTAATGAGAATCCTAGCTTGGCTAAGACTGAAGGGTAAATCAGGTGATTTTTATCATACACAGACAGAGAGGGAGAACTGGGAACACAGCATGCTCCACACAAAGCTGAGATACTATGGAAGGTGTGACCCATTTGGGAAAGAACCCACAGCATCTTCTGAGCAGGAGAGCACCTAGAGGTTTCCTATCCAGTGTCTCACCTGTAATAGCAGCCACGATACTGGAACACAACTGCTTCTAGCAGGAAGCTTCTTCTGGCCTCTAGATTCTAGAGTCTTTTAAAGTAAAAGCCTTGTCTAGAAGGTGAAAGACAATCTCCTAGATAATACTTGTTATAACCCGGTACATTCCATAGATGAAAAGCAGTGTGTTAGACAAATAACAAAATTTTAGCACCGACAGTAGGAGTCAGAAATTCTGAATTTATTCTTGTCAAGTTTGAGATGACGGAGGCAAGAGACACATTTTCCCCATGGTGACTTTGGGAAGGGAGTTGACTTCAACAGAGATAAGGATTCAGGAGAAGACTCAAGTGGTATTTTGATGGGAAAATGTGCTGGCAGGCTTCTCTAACCTTTCATAACCAGAACCATGTAAGTGAACACAGTACACTTGACCACAGTAAGCAGGTGATATCAAACTGATTCTAAACATCAATATGCTAATGGAATTTCATATTTGTTTCTATGTGTGCTTTTGAATGTTGTGTATTGAAAGGTAAGTTGTGCAGTGTTCAGATGCATTCCGATGTTAATGCACAGCTTCCTACCATGCGTCATGTCCAATGAATAAGCTGTATCATTCACACCCAACAAACTAAGCAAACTCGCATGAAATGGATATGGTGGATCAACTGTTATTCATTAAGTCGTTATGGTATAATGCACAGTAGGGACCATTGCCTCCTCCCCAAAGTTATTCCTGTAGGGAAAAGAGAAGAAAGCATTTCTGAAAAGAAAGGAAAGAGTGTGAGATTGGAATCACTTTCTTGTCACATTCTTCAGTAACATTAATAAAAATACAAAGCCATTAAATGATGTTTAAAAATTAAACACTCAACGTTTAACAAAGTAAATACACACAGTGAAGCATAATATTAACATAGAGACACTATCGCAATTGAAAAGGATAGTATTTAGGGATGCAGTTTAATATTGATTTAATTTTTTGTTTTACAAAAGAGTCCTAGAAATGGTGATACTTCTAAGTTAAGACTCAATAAGAATTACAAAGTGTTACAGATGCGGAGTATGGAGAGGTTTTTTTATGGTTGTATAAGCCAAGAAGTGTGCATGTACTTGAAGTAGTGGCATGAATTCAGTCTTCAACTATGAGTACATTTGCACCAGGCAACGACTTAGAGAAAAATTTTTCAAGAAATAAACTACAGAAAGTTAAATCACTCTAAGGCTGCTGTACAACTCAAGAAGAAAATTAGTTTTGCTGTAATTTACAACTATTAAATAGACATCGAGAAGTCAACCAGGAAACACATAACGAATGGAGATGTTGCCAATTATATAGCTGCAAAATTAAGTTGGATGTCAGAGTACTATGCAATAAAATTCAGATTTGTTACAACTTACAGCTTGTCAGAAGAAAGCAATTCCTTTGGAAGCACCCTTAATTACCCACTGACTTGTAATTACAGATGTGTTAATTCCATTACTCATTTATTTTTATTGATAGATTAGTGGTATAAAGTATCCAACTTTCTTGTATGTCAAGCAGTTAATGACCTGTAAATGAACTCTTAAATATGTCAGGCATGTACATTATATAAGGCGATTATTTAGCAAAGCAACGATCCTTCCATTATGCAAATTGCTATCATTAAATTATAAACGTGCAAGTATCTGATTTTATGTTTTGTTCTGGGTCCTCAAAATGACCTTTCATCAGGGTTTCTTTAATGTATAGTTAATATGAAAACATTTTCTTCAAGAATGATAGGGAGAGTTGATAGACACTTCCAGTTCTCAGGTTCCTGGACTTTTGTGCAGTAATAGAGGTAGAGGGAAGGATAATGATGATGATAAGGATGGTGATAATGATAGGTAACTTTGTTGTATTTGCCCAAATGGCAAATTTCTAGACTTATAAATACAATAATTTATATCAACTAGAAGAATATCTATTCTAAATACTTTTAATTCTGGTACTTATTTTGAAAACTATTTTTAGCACATGGACATTTGGAATTTTATAGATTATATATGTGATCAAGTGGGAAAATTTTATAAAGAGTCTGATTCTGGGGCTGGAGAGATGACTCAAAGACAAAAAGCACTGGCTGTTCTTCCAGAGGTTCCCCAGGTTCAATTCCCAGTACCCTCAATGCAGCACATAACTGTGTCACTATGAAGACAATTATTTTGTATAATAATGAAAAATAATAAAACAAAATAATTTGAGCCTGGTGATTATAGGAAAAGAAGCAGGTGTGCTGAGAAAGATGAGCCATGATGATACTGAATATGAAGAAAGACTTTGGAAGAAATGAAAACACATTCGTGGTCAATAGATTTTGGAGATAAAAATTGAGACTGGAGGAAAGAGCATGTGTGAGGATGCTAAAAACAACAGGCTCTTCAAACTGTAAGTGAACCATGCAATACCATTGGAAAAAAGTGACAAGGGGCTGGAGGGAGGCTGGGGTCAGATCTTCAATGGCCATATGTAGGAAGTTGGTGAGAAATTTTTGCATGAGAGAATTAGAGAGATCGAAGGTGTTTGGGCAGGGGACTCACAAAATCAGATTTAGATTTTAGAAAATCATACTGGTTTAGGTGTTGGGAGAAGCAGACAATTAGGAAGCTCTAGGTACCTATTATCTGGAATTCATACTGTGGCAGGAGGGTCTAATGTGTGCTATGTCAACTGTTCAGTTGCTCCATCCGAGTAATATGAGACTTCAGGGAGCGTCTGCAGAATATGAATATTATTCATGAGTTGAGTCTATTCCTGGCTAACACTAGTGGATTCTGTCATGCAGAATGGTTTGGAGGGCATCTGGATAATCCACATAAAACCTAACAAAGGCAGTTACAAATATGACAAGATAATTGAGTCCACAGTCAACACATAGAAGGGAAATTAACAGGGCATGAGAACTGATTAGATGGTAAAATACAATAAAATAATAGGGAGTTGATTTCTCTTCAGACCTGAGTCAAGAAGTAGGTAGTCAGACTATTTCTTGGTTCACTGGTAAGAACTTTGGTTATTGTCAAGTGTCCTTGAACATTCAGAAAAAAAGAAATCTATGCTTGGTGGTTTTTTAATCATGATATTAAAGTTTGATGGGGACAGGAGAGTAGCATATTTAGAAGTTATTTATCAGACTACAGGAAGAAGTCAGAGCTGTTCACAGTGGGCTGTGTATTCAACTGGACTTTAAAGGGTAAGATGCCGCCGTCTTGGTTGATGAATTTTAAAGTGTCCCTCAGACTACAGTGCAATGCACAAGCACACACAAACACACACACACACACCACACCACACACACCACACACCACACATACCACACACACCACACACACCACACACCACACACACCACACACACCACACACCACACACACAATCTGATAAATCTTGAAAATTCTAAATCGTATTAGGACATCACACTTCCAACTGTCACCACCATTATCTTTCTCAGAGTTTACAAAGCTGTTTTAGAAATGAAAGGGAGATTCATTCTCAAATGTCCCCATGTGGTTCTGAATATCCCTTCTTCCTCTTCACATGGTTGAATATGCATTCACAGAGTTTTACCCAGTAGATACCATCCCCAGGCAGTATGTGTTCTTAGTGCTTTCTGAGCACTCTATCTTTTCTGTCTGGGTCTCAATTACAGTCAAATTTGCTCCAGCAGATTTCCAACATTTCCTTTTGTCCTTAACTTCTTCAGAAACCCTTTATGAATAACTCTTGCCACCATCTCTGCTGTCTTGATGTCACTCCTCCAAGGGCTGACAACTTTTCCGGTTGCCAATACACTGAAGTATACTGCCTTTCAAGTTCCCTAGACTAAAATCCTGTCTAGCTCATGCAGTGGTGTTCCACATTTCCCTAAGAGTGCTTCTACAGCAACCGAAACTCTGTTAATTGATGCTTCCCACAAGTCCACTATGATTCTTACTTTGCTGTCATCTGCTTTGTCAACCTCATATCTTGTCAATAACAAATGTGGTTTATTGGCAGGAGCTTAGTGGGAAGAATCAGAAAATAGACCATGAGGCTTAGAGCAAGGACAACCGTATACATATTTCATAGTCACATTGAAGGAAAAAATCAGAACATCTATGTGAAACTGTTTAAGTTATAATCTGTCACCTAAAATTAATTCTGCATAATAGGCAAATATTTGTGACACCAAAGGTACACAAATTTTAAGTTGTTGATATCTTTTGTATTTTCTAAAACCCTGTGTCTTCTTAGGCAAATTATAAGTGATTAAAGGACTAACATATGGGAACAGAAGCAGAAGCCAAATAATATTCAGCCAATTTTCAGTGAATCTTAAATAAATCATCCCATGTAAGTTTTTAAAAGCAAGGAGTATTTTTCACGAGACTAGCCAGGGATCATTACATGAGCAGAGCAGCTAAGAACTAGAAAAAGTAAATGAAGCGACTCTAGAACTGAGATCCACACTCTCGAATAGCTCTTAAGAAGAGAAAGCCAAGCAAATATTGGAGGGACTGAAAGACCCAGAAGTTACTCAGGGCTATCAAGTAAAAAACACATTATTGAAACTTTAAGGACTCAACAAAATAAAGACATAACTAACATGTGTCTGTTTATCTGAAAAAAAAAAAGGCAAAGGTGTCTTGATTTCAGTTACCTAGGAATTTGTCAACGTCTCATGAACCTGGACAGCCCAAAGGCTAGAGTGAGTACTAGATTGTGGATGAGAACTGTGAAAGTATTTGATCAAGTAAGTAGGTAAAACACTAATCATTGTACCAAGTTAAAAATTCAAAGCACCACTTGAAGTGTAGTTTTCTCTTCATTTGATGTAAACTCCTTTTCAAAATGTCTGTGGGGTCACCTAAGAACTTCACATCTTTCAAACTATTTCCCCTGTGGTATAATTTCCTTTTTCTTCTGTCTCAGCCTTGAGTTGATCCAGCTAACCTTGTGGGCACTTGATGCTATTTTCCTAACTACTCTGATGTAGACGATCTATTCTTTCTCCAGCAGCACCATTATTTGACTTTTCATTTAGCATCATTAAGCTTATGTTATTGTTGAATTATTCCCAAACCTACTATAGTTTCACAAGTATACTGAAACTCATGAGCCCCATATTAAATCCAACCCTTTCCCATTCTTCCACTGAACACCAACCAGCATATGACATTCTTATCAGCTGTTTCTAGAGGTAGTGAAACCAACTCTACTAAACAGAAGTTTTCTGTTTAAGTTTCTTGATTATAAATGCACCACAAAAATTATAGGAGAATATAAACAGGTAGTCATTATACTATTACTGTCTAGAGGGTCATATTTATGCAAAGACTAATTTCTTATTCAGTTAATGAGGTGATTTATTTAAAAAGTGATGCTCTGAAAAAAAGTCTTTTGTGCTTACTTCTGCAGTACATATGTTAAAAATCTTCTTGTAAGTAAACATGGTGTCTCACAGTCATTAATTACAACATTCAGAGGTCAGGGCAGAAGGGCTGCTGTAAATTCTGGGCCACCCTGGGTTATATACTTGAGTCTTTGGTCAGCCTAGGTAAAGGAGGAAAACCCTATCTCACTGTCTTCCCACCCTCCCTCAAAAAATTTTGCCATGATTAATCAGTCTACAAAAATAATCATTCAGTTGAATTGCTTCTGATGATATTTATCCAGATACTATGAGCAGAAGCATATAGAATGTCTAAAAATCTCATTTCAACATGTTACTTCAGAATCAGAACTGCTAGAGAATCAGAAGCTGTAACAGCAATCATATCTCCAATTATACCATATTGCAACTGTATTGGGAATGATGGTAAGGGCTTCTTTGCCCCTTTTTTAAAAATAAATTTTAGGCCAAAAGGGTAAGATCATGTTTAGAGTTTATTGAGAACCATCCAATATGTAGTCCTTAGAAGCAAGATTTATCAACAGGAGTAATGAGTGTCTCCCCAAGTCTTTAAAATAGTACCCACATATAGACTGGTTGAACAAATTTAGTTTTATTGAAAGTAAACATTTACATTGGCTACAATGTCAGAACTATTACAAAGCAGGATAAAAGAGGCTGAAGGAGCAATAGAAAGCAAGTGCAATAAAAAGGGAATAGAGAAAATATTTGGCCTTAGTGATCTCTTGGCAGTATTTACATTATGTACATATTGTTAAATAGTTATAATAACTCTAAGGCACCAAAGGCTAAATAGCAGGTTGCAATACTATTCTGTGCACAAAAGTCAAGAAATTTATTGTAAAGAAGGTTGTATAGTCAAAGAAACATAGGCATACCTTAATGTTTACATAAAGGAGTGGCTGCAGTTTTTTAAAATCTCAAATGATACATTAAATATTGGGCAGATTGAAGAAATTGTTTTGAGAACATTAAATTATGTTGACTATGTAAATAAGCACTATTTTTTATTGACTTGCTGGTAAATGTGTAATGTAATCTATTCTTCAACACAGCTTTTTTCACAACTCATGGATATGTTTTGACTACAAGCTACTTGAAATACTTTTGACCTACAAAAACTTAAGTCTATATTTCATAATGTGTACAAAATTCCCAAGAAAAAAATTACTGGGTAATAATATACACCAAATTCATATGTGAGCTGACAAAAATTTAGTAGGCATTAATTGTCAAAATATTTGAATATTCAGGTTGTGATTCTGGCACAGCTTATTTTGTGTTGTTTTGCTTTGACCTCTTTAGTGTGGGTAACTGCTAGTGACTCTTAAATGAATGGCCATGAAAGCAGCCCATGTAGAAAATAAACTTTCCAGTGAACTAATTAACTTCTCATGCCACTAAATCCTTCAAATAATGCGTTTCAGTGTTAACTACGTCGTTAATCACTGTTGCCTACATTACAGAGTAGGGAAGCGGCTGACAATGTCTGTGTCTACCATGGTCTTAACTGTTGAATTATTTGATGACTTGTGTTTGCAAAACTGTATTTGTTTCTTATTCTGGAAACCAATTTACCTTGACAAGCAGTCTCTCTTTAGTGCTGAGGTAGTGTTAGAATGAAGAATCCAGCAGGACAATAGACTATTATGTTTCTTTAATGTGCTTCAAAGGCTACTGTGAAACCTTTATTCTTTTGGGTGAGAGATGATCCAAGGTTGAGTGATTCTTTATGATATTAAATTACTATCTGATGAAAGCTGTGGATGCATTTTTCCTGGATTGCTTTCTAAAATCTCATGCCCTGGAGCAAATTATAATTAATGAAATGTTATAAGTACTGCTAAAATTCTTCAAGTTATATTAATTTTAAAATTATATACTTCCATATTAAATACGTGCTTTCTTTCAATAGAGGAGAGGAAAACTGGGGGATTTCTACTGCAAATTCTTAAAATTTCCAAGCAGGAACATTCATAGCAATTTGTATTCATGTCCTACAGTAGTTCACAGCAACTCCAAGGATATGGCATTCTTAAATTCAAATTTAAAGTGTAAAAAGCTTCAAACCCAACATCTGCTGAGAATAACCAGCAGCATAACTCACTCCTGCGCACACCAAAGTGTTTCACCATGATACACTCTGCAGTACTGGATCAATTCTGTATTATTACACTTTCCTCCTCTTTAATTTCCAGTTATTATTTCATCTCTCTTTTGTAGTGAAAGAGGAAGACTTCTTCCTAATGAAATGTTCCATAAAATCAGCCATGCAAGAAAAGAATGTCTTCGCTCTCTACTTCAAGAATGAAGCTTCCTTAATAAAGTAATGCTGAGTTTCAATAACAACAGAACTAATATTACTGTTATAAAAGGCAATGGGTAGATTCCAATGATTATTAATATGTAATACTATCTCAACTGTCTAGAATCATCAAATACAAATACCAGAATGGGCGGCTGAGTCATAGGAATGATAGTGGTGGTTAAATCTCTTAGAGACCTGCTTGAGTTTTGGATGTAAGATATTCACATAGTAATAGTATTAGTAGAAATTAAATCCTTTAGAAATATAAGCATTTTCATTAGTGTATCACAGAAGTTCCAATTTCAAAAGTTTAACGAAAGTTTATTCTTTTTAGAATACGTGCTTATAAAAGTTCTGATGCAATTTTTGGAAACTAATTCTGGGAAAGTAATACAACTTGATGATCAATATAAGAATCTCATTTAATTGTCATAAAAGTGCCTATCACTATGTGTATTTAGTGGGTATTAAACTACCATTTACTTTGTTACTTGGATAGGGAAATTTTCTTGTACTCTTAAATTGGCAGTAGAAGTTTTTGATGCCAGTTTTCCCTCCTCTAAATTACTCCCTTGAGTACAGGCACAGGTAACCCTTCAGATTCTAGTGCTCCACTCCTTACAGATCGCTCACCGATTAAGCAAAGGCATAATCGATCAGGTCAGTAGTTTTTCAATTAAGCTAGGAAACATTCTACAGCCTTTCTGGAGGTTCCTCACAGATGACCTAATAGGAGGGGATTCTAAGACATCCCCCCCTTTAAATTTAGGAGTTACATCTTTCTATTTTTAATCATGTGTAGAATGTCCCACAAAATTATTTCTTTGTGTTGTTGTTGCCTAGAAAAATATCTCAAAATATTGTTACAATGACTTAGGAGATCTGGTAAAAAGAAGCAATGCTATTCTCATCCCACAAAAGTCTCCAAATACCTGGTCACTGAACACTCAATAAACGCTCTACCAGGCTAATGTTACTCCATAGTTCAGAGGCACAAGTCAGAACAGGTTGATGCTTCTTTAAGTAGACACTATTAAGCTGATTAGAATCTTAACTTCTTCAATTCTGTATTTTTGTAGAAGTAGTAGCATTTCAATTATTTACAATAGAAGAAAAACACATGATTATTAAAATCTTCCTAAACTGTAACCCCTGACAATATGCATGGCCCATCTCTCACCTTTTATGCCAAAGGAAATAAACACGCAAGTTATCACACCACACTTGCAAATGATGACACGCTTGTATATTTTTCTGTCTACATAAATTAAAATCATATATAAGCCTCGATTCAGGATTTGAATAGAGTGGCAGATTTACTAATTAAACTGCTTTCATAAATGGCCTGATTCCAAAGGCCATCCATTGTGTAGCAAAATAAACACTGCCGGTTAAAACTTGAAATGCCTATGACCCTAAGACTCAAAGGAACAGAAAGGATTTGATGAGCACAGGAGTCAAAGAAGAGCTGAAAGCTGGGGTGAACTTCTTTCTGTAAGCTTGTGTTCTTTTAATGTAAAAGAAGCTAGAAAGTTTATCTTCTTTCTCAATATGAAAAAAATAAGCAGAGGTAGCAGATGAAAAATATAAAAATACAGATATGGTACAAATAAACTCCATTGGAAGAAATAAAATGTGTGCACTTTCTGTTTGTTAATTCTGTGCCACCCCCAACTTTTTTTTAATCATATGAATATGTAAACACAGATTTAAATCACCAGGGCATTGCTTTTTCTGAGTTGAATTTCAGATAACATTTTAAATTAGTTATATTAACCAATGGGATATTTCTTCAAACTAACTGAAAAATGGGTCTGTGAATATTGTATGTGTGTGTATGTGTGAATGAACTATAGCAAATTTGGCTCATATTGTGGTTTATGACCAAATTTACTGCTTATTGATTGTGATTTTTGTTCTTTACATGACAGCACGACGAAGCTATCCATCTGTTGTCAAAATACATATGTGAACAAGCATGCATCTGCACAATCACACATTCTGACACATGAAATCTGCAGACAAGTGTCCTGCATGCCTTCTGGCATGGCACTGCCTCTGACGCTAACTGCTGTCATATAAGGGAAAACATGAGAACAGGAATATCCCTCCCACAGCATCCAAATGTCTGTGTGCCTCATACTGAACACACCACAATGTGCAGACATTGTACTTATTGTGGACTGTCTGGTAGATTTAAAAGCCATTATAAAATGACCTTGATTCTATTTCAGTACCCTAAAATAGCAGTACATAATACCAAATGTCCAATTAAAGAAGTTAATATAAAAATATCAGCACAAAACTGTTTTTTCAATCTGTTTATTGTGTATGCAACCCAAACTTGAGTTTAAGTGCTGTTTAATGTTTATTACTAGATTCCATAACCCTACAGTTGGTAAATCTTAAACCGTTTTAGGTATTTAATGAAATATTTAGAAATACTAAGAAAAGAAAAATTGGTATTCAAAGGGTTAATTTTGTTTATAATAACAATAAATTATTTTTATCATCTTCTTCAGTTCAAAATCCAGCTCTGAACCCGAGGAAGCTTTCAAATCCTGTAAGCGGTGTTCTCTAGCCAGTAGCAGTCTGATTACCAATTACACGGAGGATCTCTTTGTGAATCCCTCCTTCCTGTGTGTTGATATTAGCATCTCCCACCTGGCCGTCTTCATAGCTAAAAGAGAAAGCAGAAACGGGAAACATGGATAATGATAGTAGTGCTTATATAACTTCAAAATGTTGTTTGATTCCTAGAAGCAATCAACCCAGGGTCATTTTGTTTAAGTAGTATCTAATGTGTGTTCAAGATGAAACTTGGCACAGTTGGTTCTTTTACACCATACCTTAATTAATCCCTTCCTTCCATTTCAACAAGAAATGCTTCATCTCACGTAAAACACTGCCAGACTTGCAGGGACACGCGTGTTTTTATCAATGCAAGCATCTCTCCCAACAGCTGCCGTGACATCAACTGCAGAACGACCCACCGCCTTCACCTTTCTATGCCTTGGGTTCTGGACATCCTCACTGCACTGCGCTCTCAGCTATCCTGTCCCTGCTGGTTGCCCTGGCTTCCCATTGCATCCCTGCGTCCTCGTCATGCCCGCCTTCTAAGTACTGCTTTGCATGACCAGCACTCCAATGTTCTTTATAACTGGTAACTTGTTCTCTTTCGTCTGTAATATTGTTTTATTTATGCTGCATAAGATTGCGAGCCTGTTAAACTCAGCCTAGCAGCAAGCGTGGAGACATGATACTAAAGGACAGCAATTGCTAAGTGCTTGAGAAAGAAATAATTCCATCTTAGATAATTCATTTCCTCAAATAAGCTGACTTAGGCAATAGGAATTTCCAAAGAGCAAATTTTCAAACTTGAAATGATAATATTCAGAGTGAATTAGGTGATGAATTAATCTTGTGACTGAAAAATGCCTTCAAGAAAGAAGCTTCAGAGAAGTGGTAATTACTGCAAAATAGATAACCAGGGGCATAAGCACAGTGTCCCGGAGATTAATGCGTGCCTCTGTCTTTTCTTCACCGTACTTAAATTCTCCTGAGACAGCATGAGGGGGGAAAAATAAAACACTGGCACACAGAACGGGAACTTAGCTCATTACACAACCCACCGCTTAAAGAGCAAGAGATGATTCCACTTGAATCCAGTCCAAGTTTCAAGACTGGAGTTGGTCCAGGGTATTGATAAATCTGTTTAATTCTTACCATACAATTTTACTATTCTAGATACAACTTGCCCTTTTTCTTCCAACCAGTGTTGTAACATTATTGTAAGATGGGAGCTCTTAAAATGCATGGTACATAGTCCAAACACTAATATTTTCTCAGGAAATCAAATAGTAAATGCCACATTAAGATTTATAAAAGAACAAACACTGCTTTTGCTTAAGACTCATGTTTGTTTCCCGGTGTCCACATCAAGTGGCTCACAACCACCTGCATAAAACTTCACTTCCGGGAAATTTGATGCCCTCTGGCCTATGAGAACACCTACTTGGACATGGTACATATAAGTTCACATAAGAACATACATCTGCATATATAAAAAATAAATTTAAAAAAGGAATTAGAAAATATGTTACAGTTCTTCAAACTAAATCAGATGTTTGGGGGCAGATGTCGTATAAAGGTATCCTTTAAGCAAAACATATTACCCTATAATTAAGAAAAGGAAGGGGATTAATAGGAGGTGGAGAGGGTCAGAGGGTGCAAGGGTAGAAAACAATTGAAATGCATTCTGTACATGTATGAAGTGTCGCTATAAAATTTGTTACTCTAATAGAAACACTAAAAAAAACTATATTGACTCTGTTTTTGCATAAACGAGGATGCTATGTTCTTATTTCTGAAAAGACAGAGGAGATTGGCCTGGCATATAGATGGGTAACTGTGTTTTATTGTGTGAACGCTCGAGACCGTGGATCAGAAGAGTAGGAGGCTGAGATAGACATAGAGAAAACCATCCTGCCAGGAGAGAAGCAGAGTGGCGGCTCTCAACTTTTCCGGCGGTTGTGATCTTCCAACTTCAGATTACTGCCTCCACGTGACTTTAAACTGTCTCATTCAAGTTGGTTTCTTCTTGGTTATGGTTACTCGCCACGCCTATGCCATCCTATGCAAACTGGACTTTCATGCTTACCCTAACTGACGTTCAGCTTAAACACTATTATCTCTGCTCGCTGCGCAATGTGAAACTGACCTGGGAACAGGATTTGTCTGTAAATCATGGTAATGTCCCATTTTTGGCTCTCCCGTCTATACTAATGTACTACTTAAGTTAGGAAAACTCTTCCCAGGCCTCCTGGTTGATGCACTCAGGAGATGTTATCTCATGTATACATGTAACATATAGCTCATCACTCCATTGCTTGCTTGCTTCTTTATCTCTGTCTGTCTCTCAGCTACATTGTTTCATTCCTCAGCTACCTAGCTTCTGATTATTATTTTTAATCACTTTGCCTCTTCTTCTTCAGTGTCGCAGCTTAATGATTTCCAGAACACAATGAATTCCAGTTCATTTTCTCCTGAATATATCAAACTTGCTCAACCCTTTCAGCCTCTCCCCAGTTTTAACTACCATCTACATGTTGATTCCTAAAACTTCATCTCCAGACTTCCAATCCTTATGTCTTTTTTTCGGATTCACTTTCCATAGACACCACCTATGTAATACATCTAAAACACATTATATTCACATATAACCTCTTCATTAAAATAGATCACTCTGTTTTGTAGATTCTTCCAACCAATATGCACTGATTGCTTCTGTGTAAACCATCTGTGACATGAGTGTCCAAGCATGAGGAGAACTTAATGAGGGAAGGGAACAGAATATCACACACACACACACACACACACACACACACACACACACACACACACTCTACAGTGGCGAGGCAGGGGTGAGGCAGTCTAGGAGTACAGAGAGAATTGCAAATCTAAAGGTTAATTTCGCATGTGATTTCTGACAAGGAAGTCAGGGAAGGTAAAAAAACAGTATGCTGAATTTGCTCTGAAGAACAGGGGCCAGGAATGCAGCTGTGGGTTTGAGCAGTTGCTTAGCATGCAAATGTCTTAGGGCTTCAAAAGTAGACTAATGTTTCTCCTTTTTTCTTGTCTTAAGTTTCTGCATATTAAACCTGCATCATCAGTCTAAAAATCGCAATACTTAATAAATCTCTCATTGTACAAAATTGGTTTTGAGAGCAATGAAATTAGAAGCAGGGGAACAAGAGCTTTCTGATGAACCCTGTGGGAGATAGTGATGGATTTTACAGGGATAAAAGTATTGATAGGAGGGAAAGAACATGGAAACCACAGCTCATCTTTTAGTGTTTGATATATGAAATTACTGCATAGATAAGAGTTATTGAGGAGCTACAAAGGGGGTTTTAAATAATGGGTTTCACTTTGTATATATTGATTTTTTAAAGGTATTGTTAGGATGTTTGAGAATAAATAGTCACTGAGCAGTTAAAATGCAGGCCTTCACTCTGCCCTACTGGACAAACTCCAGGTACCAAAGAAAAATGGACTCAAATAGTATGTGACTGCAAAGATGCAAGAGCAAGAAAGGTCATGCTTAAAAATGGATAATACAACAGAAATATACCCTGGTCATTACCCAGTTCACACCAAGCAGAAGCACCGTGAAGCTTCTGGAAGGAGGGAAACATGAAAGAAGACTTGGACGAGGAGTGAGAATTAGGCACACGGATGTGAGTGTGGAGGACAGAATCTATGCTTCACAGAGAAAGAACAGAACCTCGACAGTAGAAATCACAGCGCACAGCTGCGGGTGTGAAGTCTGGCACCCCCCCCCGAGGCAAGAAAGCAGCAGCAATGGTGGGGCAGAAGCTGCACACCAGCCTCCCCTCCCCTTACAGTGCATGGCACAGAGGATGAAGACGACAGCGTGTGAGTCACCAAGACTCTCACGGGTAAGCGGCAGCTGCAGTGAACAGCTTAGAGGTTGGAAAGTGAGCCTGGTTGGAGACAGACTGGGTTTGTGATACATCAGAGATCCAGCACAGTTCCTCGACCCTATTCGTGTTTATGATTCACACACGGATGCCTTCTCTGACAAAGGTGATGTTCTGTCTTCTAATTTTGTAATTAATTTTCTAATTTTCCTGTGGATGTCTATAGTTGAGCATTGTCTATTTTTTCCAAACTCATAATTAAAGATAATGCTTATTTTACCTAACGGTCATTATACATTTCTTATTTTATACATTCTTCTTGTATGTGCCTAAACATTTTCACTTTTTAAATGCTATGTCAAAACCATATATAATCCCTGCATTTAGGAAGCTGAGGCACGAGGGCCATGGCTGAGTTCAAGGGGCATCATTGATTACATAGTAAGACCCTGACTCATGAAAGACAATAAAAAAAAGGAAAAGTTACTGAAGAGTAGGTGTTAGTCACATACAAAATGCTGCAGGGGGCAGGAATGAATGTGGGGCAAAGAGAGACAAGTGCTGGAAACTTTGTTTCAAGAATTTTCATTCTATCTGAACAAGCATGAGCTAAATTTTAAGAGCGAGTTCTGTCATGAGCCACAGGAACACCAAGATACCATAGTCTTCTAGTATAATTTTCTAGAAATTTTAGGGAAGAGGAGATAATTGAACTACCCCTTAAAAGGTAAAATGAACTAGAGAGGAAACCCTGAAATTTATATAGAACTACATAGATCTGCTTGGTCCAAGGACCTGGCATGTCTGACCCTATTTTCTGTGGAGAAAACATTTCACATGATCCTTCCGACTGTTACGCTTGTAAACTAGCTCAAATGTTTTCAGAAATGGGGGTGGCTTCATACTCTACATCTATTTACTAATCAAAATACATGGACAATTCACAATTGATTCTACCAACTGTGGAGATGTTGGGAGCATTGGAGCCCTAAGCACGTAGGCTCTCATTGCCAGACCAAATCTTTCCTTGGGCCCTGCACTGCATCCTCCCACCCTTTGTGGCCATTTCCTGTGCAGTGATGGAAACTGGGGGAGCCCACACCTGGCCATCTGCCAGATCAATTAACCACCCCTGATTTTATTAATTTATCTTAATTATAAAAAAATTACAATAGCAAATTTTCATCTCTATCTATAAGAATCCTCTTGTTCATTGTGAAATGACTCCCTAGGTCTGGTGTGGTACAGATGTATTCTCCCGGTACTCGGAGGGCTGAAGTAGGAGGATTGCTGGGAGCGTGAGACGAGCCTGTGCTACTCAGTGAGTGTGATTCAAGACTGAGAGGGGCAAAAGGAAAGAGAGGAGGGGCTGACACTCCACTAAGTATGTCCTATAATTCTGTGCGCTTGGAAATTGAATTTTCAGCATTTTCATTGACTCCTTGTAAGAAATGCATATTACCTTACATCTGCATCGTCAAGCAAAGCTCCTAATATCAGTGGTCACACAATGTAAACAAACAAAAACTTTTGTAATAAAAATAACAGAAACTAAGCTTTTGCCTAACGGTTGCTTTCTTTCATTCTCATCTACTTACTCTTTTCCTAGATGCTACACTCATAGGGGAGGTCCGCCACAAGGACCTATGGTTGTGTCCTTTATGAAGAAAGAGACTAAACTCTGTAATTAGAATGCAGAATAATGACTGAATGTATTCTCACTTTGGTGTGCTCAGAATTTATCAGTCTTACCTAATGAGTCTCATCTACTGAGCTTGCAAAGAGAAAGGATGACATCTCATTTGTGTTGATAAAGCAATGAAAATGATCTTAATAACCCCCCTTGTGTCATTTTGAAAGCATCCGGGTGCACCAGTTTCCATCAGATGGTTTTCTCCCCTCTTTCGCTTCTAAGGAGAACAGGCGTTTTCGTTTTCCATAATTAGTACCTTACGTGTGATTTATGTATCGCTGATGAAAATATTAAAAAAGACATATTGGAAATTGAACTACTTAGGTATGTAAGGCTGTCATGTTCAGTAAATCTGTATTTTTGTAAGTTAAAAAAAATTGATCACACAAAAAGACCTGGAGTTATCATTTTATCAACATCTCAAGTCTATTCAATGAGGTAATTTTGTAATTGAAGACTGCTTTCCAGAGGGCCAAACTTCTAACAATGGATAATAACTAACTAGCCAAGAAAAAAAAAAGAGAGAGAGAGAAGAATGTTTTATGAGCTTTGCAGTGGAGACCTACATTGACTTAACTTAATCTCTGACTAATTGTATAAGGTAATGTATACTGACAGCTTTCCTAGCAGCCGTGGGTCCTCAGAACCCTTCTCTGATGCCATTTGACCTTCACGGATTGACCTGCATGGCCTTTAGCCTTGTGCTCCACCGGCCTCCACTTTGAGTGGGGTTTGGTTGGGTGGAGTTTGGCAGGATGGCTTCCTGTCTCAGCCACGCGGACCTGAGGATGTCTAAGAATCCTACTGCTACTAGATCCTGCCCCACAGTTACTTTGCAAACCATCTAATTGTGGGTAACAAAAGTACCTTGTACTTTGTGAGCCACCTGCTTGCTGCTGTTGCCACTCTAACTGATGCAGGTGGGCATACGGTTCTCATTTTGCTGAGGAAGCTTTGAGAGGTTATGCAGCCTGGTGATTGTTCTTCCTAATTTCTGTTATGCTGCAATTCAAACTACCTGGCAAAAACCAGAGTTCTGGCTGCTATATCACTGCTGTGAAAGCTATAGTCAGTAAGTAAATGCCACAAGAAAATTATAGTTTCCATAGAATCTGTCCCAGTGAACAACCTGGCCACATGCTCGTGGATCAGACACAAAACACACAGGGTTCTATGGGCCTATAAGGGATGGCAGCAATTTCGATGCCATGACTTTGACATGTTTATAAAATAACCCACATCACTTTTCACCATGTTCTTAGAAACTCCATAAACGATAAAACCAATAGCTCAGTTCTTTCCTGAAATCCTTTCTGTGCTAAGGTCAGGGAAGAGGTGTAGCCAGACCGGGGGGGGGGGGGGGGGGGGGGGGGGGGGTGGGGGAGTGGGGCTGCAGAGGCGAAGATGGAATAAAAAGTCAGACTGGCTTACTGCAGGCATTGATTTGGAATGAAAAAATGCTTGTCTTCTTGTGCGCCAACACATACACTGGCCAACTTGCAGTACCTTGCCAGCCCATATTATGTGAAACGTACATCAATTTTTATAGAATATTTTCATTATTGCCTTCTCTGTCACCAGTTCTAAAATCTTTCATCATCAAAGCACATAATACCAGATTAGCAGCATGTAGCCATCGGTTTCTGAAATAAGCTTATTGAAATGTTACAATCATTAGATTCATGAGAAGTTCAATTAGTTGTTTGTTATATTTGGCAGTTAAAGTGAGCAAATAATACTGCAGCCACTGTTTCATTTGTAGAAGAGTAAGCAATTAATAAATTTGATCATTTGGACTTACACAAAAAAGAATCGTGTGCAGACATGATCTGTGTTTGGGACAACCCATATCTCTCCATGTTTGTGCAGGTCGGGTGACGTGATCACTGCAAGGGGAGATGAAATCACAGAGCTTCTTAGTTCCAACGGAATAGAAACCCAAATTAAGTAACTACCTTCCTCCTCTCTGAAATCTAAATGCAAAAATAACGGTCCAAATGAACATGTAACGGATGCCTGACCACACCAGTTATCAATAAATGTAAGTAAAATCAACAAAAGGCCACCTCGAAACTAAAGAAATCATTGGACTGTTATCAGAAACACACAGGTCCTGATGTAAGGCAGACAGCAACTTTGTGTCACACGGGACACGCAGGTGTTGAAAACTTGAGACAGACACTAATGGCAGGTGACAGTCCTGACACAAAGAAAGGGCGACTGGTAGCCTTAGAACAAGAACGGCGAAAAAACAATCTTGCAAACCACCTCTCAATCTGTCTGTACTGAGTTCGGAAGAATTACACTGTCTGAAAGTTGAATTACATTCAGGAAAATGGCCAGGAATAACATGACGCCGTCTGACCCGCGCCAGTTCTGCACTTTGGTTTTAACCTCTGCAGTCCCCACTGTGCTCATTGTCCACAGCGCATGCTGAGACGGACTTAGGGAACCATACTTCACTAACCCACCATGAGCCCTCTGCCACTACACTTCAGTTCGGACACGAGGAGCTAGGGTGGAAGGCGCAGGCACTCACCTTCACATAAGGCTATGCATTTCAAGTTACGGCTTTGCAGGAACTGCGATTGCTGTCCCTTCTTCTGAGACTAAATCATAAAACAATTTAAAAACCACAGTAAACATGGGATATTCTAGCAAACATCAACAAGTGCTCATCATTAAAGGGCAAGAACAACTAAGATGGCCGTGGGAGCTAGCTACAATATCTATGCATTCTTTTAATATCCAGCTATTTTTGTTGCTTCCTTTCATTTCTGTAGCTAATCATTATTAAATTACTTATAAAGCCAGTGGATTGAAACAATGTTAAAGTGGAGCTCAGTGGTCTCAGGACATATGACTAGAATTCAGAGCTTAGTTTACAGGTGAGGCTGGCAAGCTTCTATCAAGGCCAACAGTATGAAATGTGCGGGACCTTTTCATACATTAGAACTAATAAGCACTCCAGATTAGCCAACCACCAAAACAAGCCACATTCACAACAACATTTATGAAGTCACAGAGGTTTCAAAAGTACCTCAGGTGGAAGCTGGTTTGTCATTCAGATATTTGATTAGCCAAGTTCATTATTCATCAGATGGGTTTTCATTCGCCCAGGGTATTCTGATTTTCTCTATAAGAACCTGAGATTTGCCTTCCTTCTTCTCTGCCTGGAACAGTCTTTCTCTTAAGAGTCACAGGGCACGTATTCACCTCTGAGGCTATTCTCAAAGGATAACTCCTCCGAGGACTTTCTCCCGACCATGCTATTTAGCAACAATCCAGTATTAACTTCCAGACTACAACATTGAACATCTCTTTCTGCAAGGTATTTTTCTTGTCATTTAGTACCCCCAGTAGAAGATAATGTTAAAGAGGACAGGAATAGTAATCTGGTTTTATTCCCTGGAATCTATGATAGACTCTGGTGACACAATGGAAGACCAGGATGTGTGTGTGTGTGTGTGTGTGTGTGTGTGCGCGCGCGCGCGCGCACGAGCGCGCGTGCGTAAGTGCATGCATACACACGAATGTACATTAATTACTACCTACAAGCTATGTAGTTTTTGCATTTAGAGTGAGTTTGGTTCTTAAAGGGAAATGACCACTTAAAGTTAATTTTTTGGCTTAATAATCCTGAGTATTTATCGATATCCTGCAGTCTAATGAGACTGCAATTCACTAATCACACACAGTCTTGCGAGCGGCCATGGCACCTGAGATGCATTGCTGCTTTTACTACTTGAAGCTGGCTCGTCCTTGGTTGACACCTTCTGCTTCTTGTTCATCCCTGTAAAATATCAGCACAATTGCAACTCAGGGACACAGCTGATTGAAGCAAATGAAAGTAAATCCGTCTATGTCAAAAGTTGTACTGTAGGCAGAAGTCTAATCATACCGAGCTAGACATGGTCATAACAGGCTCACAAGGGAGCAGCTGGTTGGGCCCCAGAAATCTCAGGAGAGTTAGAGCAGGAATCTCAGTTTTTTCTTGGCATTGAAAAAGAGGATAGAAAATTCCCTGGTATACACTATAATTAGAAAATTCTAAAAAGTTTGTTTTAAAATGTTTAGTTAATTAGAAGTAATTTTCATCCTTGTTGTCTTCTGAGTACAAGCATGAGATAAAGAGAGGGGAATGAAGGTAGGAACAAAGATATTTCACCGTGGTGTTGTAAAGCACTAATATATACTCACTTCTGTGTAGAAATTACAATTTTCTAACTCAAAGCACTCTATGTTCTTCTGTCTAGACTAAATCATAAATCTTAGTTCTTGCTCTATTAAAGTCATGATATGATGTCATATTATGAAAGATTTTAGAAAAACCAAACCAATATATATTTCACTGTACAATATGCAGAACTAAATCAACGAGAGTGTTCAACGTACTGTCACACCGGAAACTAAAACATTCTTTAGTTTCAATATATATCTCGGTGGCAGGAACAAAGATGCTAAATAATTTGTAAAGTATGTTTGTCTAAACCTTTCCAATCCAGACATTCCTCAAAAATCACATAGGTAGATAGATAGGAGCAGACATGGCATACAGGACAGAGGAGATGACAGAGTACTGCATAGGACCGTTCCACTGTCCAGGTTCTACTGCATTTTTTTGTTTTCTTGTAATCCTCTAAAATTGTACATTTTCTTTCTGTTAGAAACTTTTAATTTTTCTTTCTTTCCTTTGTTTCCTTTTTTTAAAAAATTTTTCAATACAGGGTTTCTCTGTCTTGGAACTCACTTTGTAGATCAAGCTGGCCTTGAACTCACAGAGATCCACCTGCCTCTGCCTCTTCAGTGCTTTTTTCTGGTTCTTCTATCACTAATATTTCTAAGAAAAATATATTCTTAAATATTCCAATTATACTTCACCACTAAAAAGTAACTTACTGTGGTTGAATTTGCATTAACCTTGGTTAATGAATAGACAGATGGGCCAGATTAACGGCCTTGTACCTAATGGACTTGTCTAAGTATCATTTCTTGCCATGTAGAGATACTAAGATTTAGCATTCAGGAACCATGTGTACAACATCCCCTGGAACTGTGCAGTGTGATCATGTAACACATATACATGGATGCAGACACACATACATACACACCACTGCCATAGAAGGAATAAAAAGTAAAAGAAAAATGTATAAAACCTGAGATTTTAGGACTAGTGAGAAATTGTCATTTGCTTTTTAAAAATTCTGTTATTAAAATCTGATTACAGAATATTTATTACTTTATAGTTGAAATTTTAAAATGCAAAGGAGTACTAACCATAAATTTCACCACCCAAGGAATTGTTCAGTGCCAATGAACGGGAGACCATTGTTTCCATACTTTATATTTCATAGACTCTGTACAGCATATGTTTTCATTTTACCTCCAACATCCCCCATCTCATTAAAATATTAGGAAGAAATTTCCTTTGGACATTATGACTGGTGTTAAATGAATTTAATACAAACATATCTAATCTATTTCAGTCATGAAAGTGGTAACACTGAGATTAGGAGTGAAACACAGGATTACCTGAGTAACCAAACGATATGCTTGACATTGGACTAAGGTAGATCCCGCTCCCATACATCGCACCATGGAGCTATGTCAGATGTGAGAGAGAGAAATGTCAGTCAATGGTCCGATTAATATCATACAGAAGAGGGTAATTGGTTTCATGTTGGAACATTATGTCTTATAAAAATGATAGTTCACTTATTCCAGGTCTAATGAGAAAATATTGCTACTATCATAACTGGAGTGAGTTGATAAAAAAAATCAGATGAAAAAGAGACAAAGACTGTTCTTCATTCTGCCAGTAATAGAGTCTCTCATTACAAAGGACTACAGCGAGTTCTTCTTTTAATGGATCTAAAATTCTAACAACAAGACTTACTGAAGTGCATGGAAAGGCATTTTTATGAACACTCACAAGCCACAACATGAACGAATATCAGCTCCAATTTCTATGTACTTCACCTGCCATTCCAGTCTTCCACTGGATTTTTCAAGTTAAAAGGAGCTTTATTATTTGGAACATTTTGAGTGGTCTAAAGAAACTACTCACAACATTTAAAGTTCTTTTTTCTCATTTCTAAGCTCTAGGGCCCTCACACACTCGTCATAAAAACTTGGTACCAAGTCAATGGGCTCAGGCTTGCCGGCATGCATAGCTAATTCTGTCACCCTGTGGTTGCTGCACAGTGACAACTGCCCCAGGCAACTGGGGTGACCTGCTTGTTTCCTCCTGTCTTTGTGCTGCCTAAGGAACAATTTGGAGGGATGGGTTTGAAGAGAAATAAACAAAATGAAGAGTATAACAGAGTTCGGGACTCCAACCACAATATACCGATAATACCACGCCCTGTGTCCAAGGCTGAGAAACAGGCACCATGCATCTATGGTAACCCACATCTCCTTTGCTTATGCCTTCCTTCTTCCCTAGAGGGCCCGTACTGAGGCACGGTACCAAAGAAATGTACTTTGGAATAATGGATTGGATGCCTGTAGGGCTTTACTTCCTGCGGTCATATTTTAGTGCTCACTTTCAAAGTGTGGCTTTCGCTTTTTCTCCTACAGAATCCTTCATTGTCAGGCAGAGATCAATTGGCTCCAGTTATTTTGTGAAAATGTATTTATCTTTCTTAGAAATTCCATACACTATCTTAAATAAATGCTTTAAAGTTCACATCTCCACTTTAAGAATAAATGTGCTCCTCCTATTAGGGAAGAAAAAAGCATGCAGAAATCTTACCTGCAGACGCGTGTTGGAGGCAACCACCAGACCATTCCTCAGGATAGAGTGCCAGTTTTCAATGTGAGAGCCACTAAAACACAGACGCGGGGAGGGAAAGGGCAAGGCCAGAAAGTCAATGATCTTTACAGCTGGGCTCAATTCTTAAGTCATGATACACGTGAAAGCTCTGAGCTTCCCAGCCGGATATTCCTACAGCTGATTCACTGAGGTCAATGCCAACGGTGGGGACAGTGCTTTCTTGCCCCACACCCTGGAAGACGAGCTGGAGCCCACCCTGTCCCTCCCAGCTGTACTCACTGAAATGCAAACGTGCTCCCAAAGAGCTTTTTAGCGGCTCGGAAGTTGGACTCTTTGGCTGGCGGGCTGCTGAGAAGGAGGAACTGGTGTGGTGTATGCATGAACTTCAGTTGCTGTCATCCAAGGTGATAAAAAATAATAGTATGTCAGAATCTTACCAGCTTAAGAATTACCCAAGTTATCCAATTTCAAAACAGCTAATAACCTTTTCAGACTAGTTCAAAAGCTATGTAATTTTTTTGAACCCTGCTCAAGTGATACCTCACATGGAATTACCCATAGGAAACAACTTCTTTAGGTTAGTGGGAAAGCAATAGGAATAGATGTTTATATTCAGATTCCACTATGCTGTCCTAATTTTCTTGATTATATTTCTTTTTAGGGCTTTTATTATAGACTTCCATGGGTAGGTATCAGCCACTCCACTGAGAAAATATTCTGGAATTTGCTAAGCAGAAAACTCAATTCCCAATTTTAAAATGAAAATCATCCTTTCGCTCTATTTGCATGCTTTCGCTCTTTAACAGTGAAAAGTGATCAGGGAACCCCTTGACAAGACTCCCTCGTCGGTTCCCTTTCACCCGGCTACTTGCACAGGAATGTAACGTGCAGCAGTCTCCCAGGTGGCGATTCGGAGATTCGAAAACAGGGAGACAAGAGTATTAAACGTTGCTCTTAGGCAGTGGTGAGTACTGCAATCAGGGCCCATTAGCTTTTTAAAAACATTGTTTAAACACCACTTAGGCTGATAAGCAAGGTGTTTGACATTCCTCTTCAAATATGGGAAGGCAGACCTGTAACATCAAGCATTCTCCCAGTCTCTCCCTAGACACCACTTGACGGACTCTTGGAGGAAGACTTCATTCTCTCATGCTGATTTCTTTGTATTTATTTAAAAGGCAAGGTGCAGGCTGAATGCGGGTTTGAGTCTTGGAAGGGTTTGCAGCTGATACACAAACTGAAGCAGAAGAATGAAGCTAGTTCTAGCCACCCTTGCACAGGCTGCCTGCAGGGCCAACAGTGGTCAGCTCTCTCAATTAACTGGGAGCATATAGGAAAATAAAACTTACCCTGTTAACTGGCAGTTTCACGATATGTGACCTATTACTTGAGATGACCCTGGAAGTGAAATGATAAGTCAATCACAACTAGGTGGCAAACGTACTGACTGTTTTATGAACTAGTCAGCGAGGGACTGAAATGCGGTTTGGCTGCACCACCAAACCTTGTGCCTCTCAGTCGATTACATAAGTGTGGTTTACTTACTAATGCAATTTAAGGAGCTTACATAACAAAAAAGACACTTTCGTCTGAGAAAACTCACTGGGAAGCAGCTCCACAAACCTTGTGAGTATGTCATTTTTGATAAGCACAACCCCAGATATTAGCAAAATGAACATATTTAGATATTCAATACTTTCAAATAATAATAGTTCAAATGAGAGGTAGATTCAGGCACCTGGTTGTTTGATCCTACATCTCCTACATTAAAAATGTGTTTCCACAAAGATTCTGTTTGTTGAAACTCATTAAGGATATTTTTGAGTGGACAGTGGCTTATACACAAAAGTCAACATACTTAGATACTGAAGTTGACAATTTAATCCAGATATGTGAAAAAAAGTATAAAATAGCAGAGATGGCTATAAAATGTTTGATTAAATTCTTCTTCCTCAACTGGAGAAAAAGATAAAAAAATTAGTGAAAATTTGGAAATGGGCTGACTTCAGGAGAAAAAAATAATACAATTATATATCTGAAATTAGTAGATTAAGGAAAAAAACAACTGTCTAATCAAGAATATAATTCCTGGCCTGGGTTAGGAGCTAGTACTTCAGCTAGACACAGTCATTCACTTGGCAAGAGACCAGTCTTAGGAGGGCAGGCTAAAATACGCCACAGACATTGGAATAACCAGTGCTTTAGTGAGATACTGTACTTTTCGTTCCCAGAATCCCCGACCCTAATGCAGTAGCTTTAATGGGCCTCATGGCACTAAGGTAAAATCATATTCTTTCACTTCTCTTATTCAAGAAACTGTAACTTCTTCCCTTCTCTTTCCTAAGCATGATTTCCTTAACGTCTGGGTTTTCCCTACACCATCTGCGCCTTCTTCATCATTCTCTACAGCCGCCAGCCCATCATATGACTGCTTGTCTGCAATTGATGTGACATCAATGTCAACATAAACAGCATGGCCTTTTTTCTTGTCCTCTGTGCCTGGACCCCCTTTCACCCAGGTTGCTGCTGAGTTTTATAGCTTCCCGGTCTTGTTCTTTGCTTGTAAGTTTTTGTTTGAGCCCCTTTATTCCTTTATTAATGAGTCTAAGAACCCTAAAACAGGAATCAGATCTCCCTTGTACCAAAAGGGTACCCCAAAAATTCCTGTTGTTTGTTTTCTCACTTTAACTTTGAATATGATGAGAAAATGTGAGACATTAAGAAAGAGTGTTATTTTTCTTATCTGTCAAGATTTTTAATAGCAGATACTAATAGATACAAACAAGGCCAATCTCCTTACCTAAAGTTTGTCACAGTCTTATTAGGCCATGTGTTTTATACAATTTTGACTAAGCAAAGGTAATCAGAAACCCAAGGAGTCTAGGCTATTTTCCCTTTAATGATATTTATAAAAACTTCCACTGCTTGTGACCTGCAGCATTTATCTACACCAATCTCTTGCAGTCTGCATTTGTACTACTCTAAGATAACGATGGTAGGTCTATTTAAGCGATTTCCAAGAGTCATGTACACAAAACCATTATAAACTCTTATTGTCTCCACTTTGCAAATGAAAGAGGACAAATTATTTGACACAGGCAGCAAAGCAAAGTGTGTGCTTAGGCTACCTCTCCTGTCTGCTGTACAGTCCCGCTAGAATCCAGGCTCGACTGAATGCTGTGACCTCACTTCGTCAGTGACTCTTCAAGCAAAGAGTCAATCAAATTTTACTGGCCTTGTTAAGAATGCAAAATATACAAAGCATACTTCAAGATCCTCACTGAAAAGGTTTAAGTTTTACCACTGAGTCCTCACTGAACTAGGAAATTAAATGAACCAAAATGCTTTCAACACATAATGGAATGAAGCAGATCCTTTAAGACTGTAGACCAACCGCTGTCAAGTACGTTGTATGCTCCCTACTTGTGCACATGGCTGCACCTTCCTGCTCTTGTGATATACAAGTTTTCATTAAAGTGTGAGTCATTAAGGACTCTTGGGTGGAAAAAATTCAGCAGGTTTCACAGGCTTGTAGAACTGTAGCTTTGCAGGCTTATGAAATAACCTCCCCCCTCCTTAAAAAAACACAGAAAATGCTACTGATTTTTATCTAGAGGCAAAGTACAGTTTTATACCATTGCAGAAGTGGATGAGCAAGGGGGTCCTGTTTATCCATCTGCTTCTTGATTTCCAGATAGGGTGCCTGCAAGATAAAATTACATTCCTTCGTTTGTCTTTAAAACTCACTTTTTTCTCAACAAAAAGAAAATCAGACTGAAAAGTCTCATTTATCTAAAACAAAAACCATAAAGATACAGCAGAGACTAGTGAATTCCCTTCTTCACACTAGGGGTAGGGAATGTATTTCAGGCAGCATGTGAAAGGTCTTGCCTGCCAGATTTAAGAGTCTTGACCAACAGGGGAGCCCAAGAGACTCCTCAAGCAATGCAGGCCATTACTGTTGTCCTTGGTTACTTCTCAGAAGTTGAAGGTTATTGCTGAAGACGCAGTGCACTTTGGACAAAGGACTCTGAGGACCTGAGCTAGACCTGATCTGAAAACCTCCTCTCCGAGGACTAGCTCTCATAGTACCAAACAGTGCTATTAAAACTGCTAAAGGAGAAGAGCAATCAGTAGTCCTACAGTTATGAAGCCTATGAACTACAACAATAACCAGCAAGATAAGATATCCGTAATGGTTCAATATCTTGATAACGATCAACAGCCGTCTAACTGGACTTAAAGCCTCCTCAAAAAGAGGGAATTCATGCATGTGGTATTGTAAACCGAACCCATGGCCTCACTATGCCATGGACAGTGGAGGCCACCTTCCTAAACCTGTATATTGTCTAATTGCATCATGAATACTTACACCCGTATGCAAGTAGCTCTCACCAAAGAAGCTTTTCTTTGCAGCAGATGGCGCTCATTACAGAAAGCCACAATAGATCAAAATGCAGAGGATAACTGATCATGAGGATTCCAGAGCCAGCTGATGGATCTACTACATAACCCCTACCCCTAAGGCTCAGGGAACATGGTAGGAAAGGGCTCGGGAAGCCTGCTGAGAGATTGTGCCTCAAGATATGGCAAGGAAACCACATCCACGAAATCGCAACAGTGTGGCTGCCTGAACACACCAATGTGGAAGGGGGAAATCTCATGGGATCCCACCCCTCAATGGAAGAGCTACAGGCAATTAATATTTACTGAGAGTGGGAGAATTAGTCTTTCTGGGGATGAGTCACCAAGCAGTTTTCCAATACAAGTGGTCAATCCTACAAACATAGAAGCAACACTAGACAGACTCAGCAGGTTGTATTCATATATTTACCTGTGGGGAGGTGTGTATATAAAACAACGGTAATTGAAAAAGAGGTCATGATTTGAAAGGGAGTAAGGTTGGGGTGGGACATAGAAAAATTGGAGAGAGAAGAGAGGGGGTTATGTGATGCAATTTTGTTTAAATTAAAAATAACAGAAGACTAAAAACAAAGATTTGACCCAATTTTAGCCTAAATTCCACCTTCACTAGAATACTAGAGGTGAACCCCTGCCCCCAATGCCCATGCATGTACACACACACACACACACACACACACACACACACACACACACACACTCCTCTGTCTCTCTTGAGATGACGTAAAGCTACCACACAGCACACACTGTACCCTCCCACTTTGACATACTGCTTCCAGTGATTTCCCACTTAGCCTCTTCCTTCATCTTCCATTTCTCCATCTCTCCCCTTGTCCCACACTTCTGTGCCCACAATTTTCTCTTCCTTGTAACTCCTTCAGTTCCTTTCATAAAACTTGCTCCTCTTGTGGTTGAAGGAAAATAGTTAAATTCAGCTTTTACTTCAGCTCCTTGCCTACTGCGGTACTCAAAAGAGAAAGTGCCCACTGCTTAACAAAGCGCCCTGCAATGTTTCTCGTTGTTGTTGGACACTTTTAATTTTAATATTAAAGGAAAACATACAGACCTCATGTATTTCCATATGAAAACTGAGCACAATTTATGTAAGAACCCTTCTCCAGGAGAAATTAAATGGAATTTACTATCAAATTAAACATTTTATTACAGAAAAAAGGAACAACTTCTTTACAACAGTTTAGCGCTAGCTAGGGCTTTAAAACACGTGTTAGTGTACGACTGAGGAAAAGCACAAAGAATTTGATTCCATAAAATCTGACAGCACGTGGATGCAGTCACTCTGCGGAAGAAAATGCCAAGTGACTTTTCCTAACTAAATACTGAAGACATTGAGGCTCCAAGGAACTAAGCAACTTGCCCAAGGTCATGGGCCACATCACACTGAGGCAGTTATGCAACTGTGGCCTCTAGCTTCCTAGGCTGATCCTTCAACTTCTCTGTTGCCTTCTGTTAAAACAGCTTACACTTGACCCAGAATAAAGAAAGCGATTTTTGGCAGTGAGAAGATTCTAGAGTCAGAGTTTGTAGCCATGTTTAAATCTAAGAATGATATATGGGTCTAGATGCTAGAGTGTAGTACAAATACCCTCTATCAAATTTTTATCATTACTTAAAATATTTATCTTCACGTAAGATGTGGCATTATTTCTTGTTTCTTATTCCTATGAAAAATGCACTTTACTCTTTTCTTTCCTCATAAAATAAGTGGGTTTTTTGTAAAATAATCCAGAGGATACTGCAAACTATGAGCCCAGAATAGTCACTAATAGAAATGGGAGACTTAAAGCAAATGATATCACCCGTGAAGTAGGAATCCTGTATGGGCCACTGTCTAACATAGACCATTGAGTGAATGGAGAAAAGAACAAATGAATGAATAAATTAATGAATAAATACTGGTCATCATGAATAAATAATGACCAAAGGAATCAAGGGCAAGAATCAGAAGTGTGAAATGTACATTTGAGAGTGTCTCCAATAGAGGACCAGAGATGACACTGGGGTGAGGGGTAAAGCAGAGAGGAAACTCAGGGAACCTGGTTGGGAGATGACTTCTTCTTCCACAGAGAGAATGAATGACCCCAGGTTATTCTCATCATACGTCCAAAGGTGACTAGCACAAAGCAGCCTAGAAAGCTCTGCACAACACGTACTTTAAATTTTGGATTATTAATTTTTATTCATGATGATGATTTTTAAACTTCTTTCCAATGTTTGAACAGTGAAAAGGCCTCAGTACTTCAACAATAAGAGTTTTTCCACATGCTAGGCTGTAGCACAAGGATGTGTAAGTTTTCATAACAAATCTACACCTTCATTTAGCACACCTTTCCACCAGAGCCTACCTAAGAACAAGAAACATAAGCTCATACTGCTACAGTGACTGTCAGTTCTAAAGTAGTTATAGGTTCTGTGTTACACCTGTATTTGATAAAATTTTAATCTTTTAGTATAATTTTATGTCCCTTAATATTTGCTTTGCATATATGCCTGTGTGAGAGGGTCAGATCCACTGGACCTTGTGTTACAGACAGTTATTAACTACTGTGTTGGTGCTGAGAATTGAACCCAGGTCCTCTGGAAGAGCAGTCAATACCCTTAACCACTGAGTCATCTTTCCAGCCCTGAAAAATGGATCTTAAAGAATAAGTCTAGGGACTGAAGAAATCACATGAACACACACAGGAGGGAGCAGGAAGGGAGAGGAAGAGAGAGACGATATTTCTAGAGCTATTGCGGCAGCATGTCTATGTTGATAACCCCATCACTTAAGAGATAGACAAAGGAAGATCAGAAGTTCCAGGACAGAGCAAGTCCACGGTCACACGTACACACACACACACACACACACACACACACACACAACAAAGACAATTTGTAGTCCGATGTGATGATACACATGCAGCACCAGTCTCTAGTGTCCCAAATCTCTGTCTATTTTAACACTCAAAATAATATGTGAAATTATTAGCATCGGGTAATACTGAAGGTAGGACTTATTAGATTTAGACACTGTATTAAAAGATCCTGTTGAATAACTTCAAACACTCAAGGCTTTTACTCAAATTTAAGAACAAAATATTAAGATTACAACAATGCATTTATTCTTTAAAATCCAGTGTTAGCACAACAAGACACTGACAGAATTGAATTAAACCATCCTAGCACATTTTTATGATTTTAATTATGTCTTGTAGAGGAGAAAATTGAACATTCTGTAACAGTGTTGTTCTGAAGACATTTTAAAATATGATTTTGCTCATGTGGACTGAACAGTAGAAGAACATAAGACTGGATTTTTACCTGTGTCATTTCTCTGATGGAAGTGATACTGTCCAGAGCTTTCATTACTCGGTCATAGTTCTTCTTCTGTATGACAAAGGAAAAAGCATTATTCACCGACAAGCCTTTACAAGTTACATATTACTAGAGAAAAATATTATTTCTACACATGCATTTTCCATCAAAGCCAGTGTGAAACAACAATGGTACATAAAAGAAACCTGTAATAAGGACAAGAGGGCTGATATCTAGAATCACAGGAAAGAAAAACTAAAGCGGTATGCTTTACATAAGGGCACAAAATCATGCTCACCTCCCTGGGATAAAAATCTTGAAATACAGAAAGATTTGGGGCCCTTGAGTCTGGCTTTCACCATGCCAAAGCAATAAGCAATAAAGTAAGCTCAGAATCCTTCTGGAAGAAGATATACTTCAAATCTCCCAAGTGCTTTAATCTTAGATTGGAGCACTGTTACCCAAAGAGCAAGGTGACAATATGTGCTCAGATGATCCCTCATTTCTATGCAGAAAGCTAACAAGATAGGACAGGTTGGCTGAGGTGCATTATATAGTCATCCTCTAAAAGAATTTAAATAATATAAACTAAGCAATTCTGGCTCTCAATCAATTTGAAATTCTGTTATTTCAGAAAGTCTCTGCCATAAGCATTCAGAAATGGTTTTCTTAAGAAATGAACATCTTTTAACAGTATAGATTTAACTGTTGTTAACTTCTGAGAAGGGTGAGGAACAACAGCAGGAGAGGTCGAGGTGATAAGGAAGAAAAGGGAAAATGGTCCTCTGACTAATGTTCCTTGTATTCTGAGGAGATTACAGAATCCCCAAACATAGGATATGATCTTGAAATTACCATGGATACACTCAACATGACAAACATTCAAAGGGAGGAGAGCTATGAGACTAAAGTCTCCATCCTGGTTCTCAGAAGCTCTGGGCTTGGTGGCTGGGGCTGACCACTTACCCTGGGGTTGAAGGCCAACATCTGAGGATCATTAGGATCTACCACAGAAGGATATGGCTCGAAAATGACGACTTTTCTAGGAGATTCCAACGCAGATCTACACATGGACACCAATAAATCTACCACCTTGAAAAACACGTGAGATGAGTCACTGACAGTTTCAAGTGGATGTCCGTCCTGCTCACGGCAGCACGATATAATCAGGACGTCCCAGGACTGTCACCCTCCTCTCAAATCTGTTCATCATGTCTTTATACCAAACTTTGCCAAACGGGACCACTATTCAAAATAACAAGCATGCATTGCCTCTGATTGCTCATGAGTATGTCTATCTCTGTCATGACCACACAGTGTGTGATGGCATTGCTCTGGATTATATGGTAAGATGAACAAGATAGGTCTGGGATAGGGTGCTGTGTGCGGTCTAATGGACAAGACATACAAACACAGAGCAACTGAAGAAATGCATGCATCTTTGCAATCTCTAGCGTTATTAAATGGAATGATAACAAAATTAGATCATAGTGCATATGGAAGTTCTGGAGCTACCATAGAAATCTGAATATGAGGAGAGGAGCCTGGTTCTATAGGGGAGGACATTGCCCCATGTTAGAAAAAGCCAAACAGCCATGATGAGTTTGCCATATTCTAGGAAAAGCAAATTGCTGGAAGTCACCTCGCCTCTTGTTTCTCTCCTCTGTCAAAAGCTACTATTAATGATCAGTGTTAAATTCAATGGCTTGGTTGCTATGTATTCGGTGATCCCTCTGCTGATTTACAAGGAGACAGTACTATCTATGCTAAGCTGTCTCCCTTCTCCAGTTACCAGAAGAACATGCTGTTTCTGGAAACGGAATGAAGAAAAATGCTACTGCCTGGATGGAAGGAACTCATCGGAACAGTTGGACTCACTGTGGATATGAACAGGGAAAGCTACGTCCACAAAGATTTTAGACAAACATTTTAAAAATGTACAGTAAATGGAGCATGGTGGTACATGGCTATAATCCCAGCCCGGGAGACACCAAGGCAGTAGGTAGGTTTACAAGTTCAAATCAAGGCCAGTCTGGGCCACGGAGTAGGTTCCTGTCTCAATGAACATGGCCCGATGTAACCCTGTATTCGACAACAACAAACAACAAAAAGATGGGTCCAGTGGAGTACACCCTCAATTCCAGCATTTGGGAGGCAGAGATAGGTGAATCTCTGTGAGTTGGAGGCTAGCCGGATCTACATAGCAAGTTCCAGAACACTCAGGGCTACATAATGAAACCCTCCAGATAGATAAACAAATAGGCTCCTACTTTGTGGAAGGATAACTGTACCAAAAAGCAAAACCAGCCAAACAAAACTATAAAACACACACACACACACACACACACACACACACACACACGGCTTTTTTTTTAACCACACAAGACAAATATTTTAAAAAGAAAATTGCTTAATTTCTCCCCTAGGCCACTGCAAAATGACAAAACACAGATTTAAAAGGGGAGAAAAAATCAAGTGCCAGATCTTTTTCAGCAAGAAGCTTTCAGAATTCTCCCCTGAAGAACAGCATAGAGAGAACAGCAGTAAACTGGACCCAGCTTCTCAAATGAAAATAAGACCCAATTAGCGTGAGTACCTGAGCTCCAGTCGCTATCTCATCAGCAGCTTCGTTCATCACCCCCAGGGTTTGAAAAGCAAATACACACAGCTCTCTCTCACACACCGTGGGCTAGAAAAGAACAGGAGTCAGTTAGGGTGTATGTCTTCATCTTTCAATTCATAAACGGAAAGTCATTCTATATAATACATGGAAAGGACAGAGGCTTAGAGTTTTAAGAGAGGAAATCATATCAGGTTACTTAATAATAACCAAATTCTTACACTGAAGTAACAAGACTCTCTTTGTAGAGGCACAGCTACAATGATAAATGATCCGTTTCAGCAAGTTGTAGACATTTCCATTCAGGACAATATAGCAATCAGTGAAAAGAATATTAAGCAGTAAAGTACATCTCTCTACCCAATATACAATGCACATTACATGTATTCATTTTAAAAAGTATAACCCCTAGTTGGGTATATAATGAAGCTATACACAAAAACTACATTTTAAAAAGATATAATGGGCGAATCTCACTTTTCCTTAGGAAATTCATTTAAAAGAAGCAAGCCTGACTCTACTTACTTGCTACCTAGCTCTTGAAAGATTGGTTTTGTTGCTCAGACTCTTGACTTCAATAACCTCCTGAGGTCAACAGCACTGAAATATACACTCTGCAATTACTCTGGAGGGGCTCTCATCTTTCAAATCTAATATAGTGTCATCCCCTTGATTTATCTTAGCTCCCCAGTTACATTGCATTAGGTAGCTGATGAAGCCTACCACGATGCAATCCACTGTGCCGCTGCACAGCAGACAAAAGGCATTTGTTAGTGCCACTGCTCCTGTGCTAGCTGCTTCTAGAAGATGACTTGGTCTGTTGCTTAGGCAGTGGGGAAGAATGGCTCCATTCTGAACATCCTTCATGTTCCGAAGTAGCCCATATGTGTGGCTTTTCGGATAGAAAGCCTGACTCATCACAATTTCTGGCAGAACCCTGGAAGATGATGTAAGAAGAAAAGGGATTTGCTGTAGTTCTTTTGTTGATCCTAAGAGGGCAAATCTGATTCTGTTTCAGAAATGTAGAAATTGTGGGAAGAGATTCAATAGAGAGGCTCTGCAGACACAGTCTACATTCAGGGCTACGTGTCTGGAGAAGCACAGAGCAGGCTGTTCAATTCCAACTGTCTTTCCTTTTCCTTGAACGTTTGCCTTATTCTGGAATCTTCCTCAATCTTTTATGAATATCTATGGATATATGCCTCAATTTTTCCCCAAAGACATGAGTTATTTTCTTTTGTTCACCTTCTGGTACGTATAATATGCTGTGACCTGAAGCAATAGGAGCAATCATTACTGCATATTAACTATAAAATTAAAAATTACATCAACATCTGAATATTCAAAAAATTGCACATAAACAAAAATGGAGAGAGAAAAAGCTTGAAGACCATGAAGGACTGCGGGAACTCACCTGTGCGCCACTCACTCACCCCAGTGAACAGCAGCATCGTGGAATAATACACTCGCCAAATAACTCACCACCCTTTTAACTACTAAAATAATCTCCAAGCTGAATAACAAAGTATGGCTTGTTTAGATTTACCTGAATCTTTACAATTAAATACACTTATTTAAACATACGTGTATATATGTGAATGGCACACACATACACATGTGACATGTATATGTGTGTGTGAAATCTTTCACATGTATAGTATATGTATATATACTATTTCAGAATAACTGTATATATATATACTATTTCAGAATAAATCGGACAAGTAAAAGAAAAAAGGCTATATAATATATATCATGATCAGAATATATTGCATAAAAACATTTTTAATTAAAAAAGGGAAAAAAGTAACAGAAAATATTTTTTCCATATTATACTACTGTTTTAAACAGAAATAAAATTTCACTACATCGGATTTAAGAGTTCTTTTAAAATTACAAGGAACATTTATAAAAAATTATGGTAGATAACTATGCATTGATATGCCTCATCATTGACAATCCAGAATTCATGAACTATTCTGACTTTGTCTAGCATGAATTTTGGTAATTTCACCCAGTGAAAAGTTTTTCTTAATGCTTTCTTCTGCATTCGCTCTCCTGGCCTGCACCTAGAAAGTTCTGAACCCCATAGATTCGCAGTCCAAACTCCTCAAACAATAAACCTGCATTCTAATGAATGAAACCATGGCATCATTGCTTTATGGACACGTTTCCCTATTTTGCACGTTTGTCTAAAAGTAACCCCTCTCTACATACTCAATTGTGTAAAGCTCATTTCTGCAAACATCCTAGTACTCCTCCAGCTAGAAGAAAGGACACAGGCAGGCTAAGAAATATGTTTTCTGAAAACAAAAACCAAAACAACTTTCCATTATCCTGAAAATTTACACGTAAAAGCATAATTACTTTCTTACAAGAACATATATCCCATTTTGTAACGTAGCAACTAGACAGTAAGTGTTGTCACTGATCTATTACCATACTAACACTACACTAAATAGGTACTAGTGAAGTGTCAAAACACCTCAAACTGGAAGATACAAAAACATTCACCCTTCGGATAATACTTCTACATCTACATCTCTATTTTGTATAATAATACCCTCTTCTTCATCTATATTATATTTGCAAATTTGAATTTTCAATACAAGATGGAACTAAAAGAAAATTCTCAAATTACATAAGGTAACTAAAATTAGGTATCTGTCTCACAAGTGGTCAGAACGCACAGACTGAGTAACTATGGAATGTCTGTCCCTACGTGGGACTTCTATACCCCACGCCCTCCCAAAGAGCTCAGCAGACATTCCAGAAGAAAGAGGAGCGATATTTCTTCTCTTTTTACTTTTATTGAAAATAGACCTTTTTCGCAAGTAATATATCCTGACTACAAGTTCCCTCCCAGTTTCTTCATGCCTCCCCAGCCATGCAGATCCACTCCCTTTCTGTCTCTGATTAGAAAACAAACAGGCATCAAAAGGATAATTAAAATAAAAATAAAATGGAACAAAACAAAAATGAACACATTGGAGTTGACCAAGACAAACAAACAGAAGAAAAAGGAGCCCAAGAGAAGGCAAAAGAATCAGAGACCAACTTGTTCACACATTCAGGAATTCCGTAGAAACGCTAACCTGGATGCTATAATATAATATAATAACAGAGGACCTGGTGCAGACCTGTGTGGGCCCTGTGTATGCTGCTTCGGTCTCTGTGAGTTCATAGGAGATTTGCTCATGCTAATTTGGAGGGATTTGTTTTCTTGGTATCCTCCATCCCCTCTGCCTCTTACACTTCTGAGGGCAGAAGAATTTTAAGAGCTAGAGGTAGCTGAGGATTGGTAAGAATGCCAGAACCATTACACTCGTGAGCTTGCAACAACTATAGTTGTTCACACAAGACCTGCACAAGATAAAACCAGCCAGAATCCCAGCATAGACGGAGGAGAGTGCCACGAACTCTCAACCCCAGCTGAGGTGCTTTGACAGGTGAAGACAGCTGGGGTAGCAAGTGTCAGCGTTCTTCAGGGACGCGGCCTCCAGGAGAACGCACATACCCTAGGGAATGGCTCTGCAGACTTGCATATGTGGACGACACTGGCTGATCTTAGGGGCTATGGAAGGAGGACATGAAATTGGCAGTGAGATATGGGGGTATCATTGGAAGGAGTTGTATGAGGAGTATGGAATTGATATGATCAAAGTACATTATGTGCATTCATGAAAATTCTAAAGCAATAAACAATAATATAAGACTTTTCTGCATCCAGAAAGAGTGTCATACTCAAAGAAGAGAAATGGAATCATTCTCCCTTGGCACTGTGCAGAGTTACACTGTAGACTCCCTTCTTCCCACTCTGAAATGATTCCTGTGTGCTCCTCATAGAAAAGCTGTCACGGTGGACAGTTACACAGAAAATGCAGTTTCAATTCTAAGCCCTACATAACCACTTAGCATTTATGAAGATTAAGTGTAATAATGAGTTTATTTCACATCCTTTCATAGAAATCATATACTCAAGTCTAATTATTAATTTTTTCTTTATTTTGTTTTAGTATGTGCTGTTAAGATTTAATAACTATGTGTTATCTTGGACCAATCAACTCCCTACAATTTAGATTACAAAACCATAGCAAGTCCCTCTATTGGCAACATGTATTTATTTACTACATGATATCCATTATTTACCAACTTAAAGGCATGAAAAACTTTTACATGTGTCCTTAAAATATGATTTTATTGTAGATCTTTCAGCTAAGATGGATACATTTAAATTTTTTGAATAAAAGAATTTAAATGTGAGCAATAAAAACACATTTTAAAAACGGTTTCTAAGCCTCAAAGAATATTTTAGAACCTAACTGTATTTTAAGAAATTTGCGTTTTCAATGAATTTAAATTACCCTTTGCTGAGAATAGAAATGTTACAACTCTAGAGGATTTTGCTCAGCATTTATGTAGAGAGTAAAGCGTGGTGTTGGGAACGGTTTTCAAACACGTCTGCTTTGATCTTTTTGTTCAAACTAAATATTTCATGTAAGCCCAATGTATAAAACACACAACTGGATCTCGTTGACCCTGGAGCTTATATGCAGCTGCTTTCGAATCTGGAAAACGGGAATGAAAATAACAACCACCTCCGTGAGCTGGTAAGAAAGCCGGACAACACTATAAACATTTCCTTTGGGAATGGAGAGCTATTTTAGTGGTAAACAAAGTAAATTAAATTACTCCAGCTGTCCTCACAGTAGCTTTATGTCAATGCATATAAAAGTTCTGAATAAAAATACTAAAATATTTAATAAGGA
Source organism: Ondatra zibethicus (assembly GCA_004026605.1). Taxonomy (NCBI): domain Eukaryota; kingdom Metazoa; phylum Chordata; class Mammalia; order Rodentia; family Cricetidae; genus Ondatra; species Ondatra zibethicus. The sequence continues at coordinate 15,363 of PVIU01012995.1, read as the reverse complement.
CTGTTTGTAGTATGGCATGTAGCACTTTATACGTTTAGTGGATCAAAAATGTTAAAATATTGCTGAAGTATTTCCAATTAAAAAGAGAAAAAAATCAGTTTAAATGTAAATTCTTGACTTAAAAATAGCGTTGAAAGAATGAGGATAAATGTTACCATGCTAAGAACGACATCCTCATGCTTTTATTCGCTGTATGTCCTGTTTCACAGGCAAGGCTTTGAGTGTTTTGCAGTTGAGACAGATGTTCGAGTCGGGGAATATTTACTCTCCGTGAACAGAGACAGAAATGACACAGGGCTCGGGGCAGAGGTGTGCTTGCAAGGCAGGCTTGGCTGCTGGATGGGTGCTTGGTCTCCAGTGCAGTGTTCGGAAGTGGGGCGGGGGGATTTGGAAGGCTTTTAGGAGGTGATTAGATGAAGGAAGTACAACCAAATCAAAGGATTAATGAACTGAGTTGTTAATGATTGACCAAACTGTTGAGAAGGGCTGAAACATGGGAGTACTAGCAGACTGGGAGAAGAAGGTCTCCGGGCCTTGCCTTTGAAAAGTATGTCACAACTCTCTCCCTCTGCCTCTCTTTGCTTCCTCTTCTGCCACATGCTGCTGCCCTATGATGCTTTGCCTCACCACGGCCCCAATGCAGCAAAGGCAACCGACTGTGACTATAACTCTTTACTAGCATGTATGGTGGTGTGGAAAATGGGAAAGGTGCCTCTTAACCCAGACACAGAATGACAGCCAGTATCAGTGAGTATAACATGTGCTTCACACAGATGGATGCTTTTTTTTTTTTTTTTTTCTGCAGAGGTCAGAGGCTTTCAGGCACCAACCCCTTACTTTGCTGTGTTCTGTAACACTTGAAGGCATCTCTAAAACGCACACTATGCTGACACTCTAGTGCATGCAAAGAGGACAGATTTCTTGGTAGCTTTGGGTTCGATTTCTGGTAGCAATCCAGGTACTGTTAAGTTATCCCAGACTGTAAGTATGAACTCTTGGGTGTTACTGTAAGCTGTTATACAGATTCCAGTGTTTTTGTCAGGGCTTACCAGGAGGTGTCATTTAAAAACGTTGTAACAAAGAGAAAACTGGAGCCCTGGGACACTTCTAAATAGCTTTCAGTTCGTTTCAGAAAGTATGTAGCGCACTAACCGAGTCCTCTGAGCAGAGTAACAAGAGTGCAAGTAGGGACCAATGTTTCAGGACTCCGAAGGCAGATTCGCAAAGGACATTTACAAAGTCTTAAGAAAATCAGACTTCAAGGAAAATATAAGCAATAATCTAAGCAGGGAAGATAAAGACCTTAGGCTGGGAAATCCATGAAAACCAAGTGTGGTTTAGTCTCCTAAACAACCAGCTGTGTTATAATGCACCCATTTCGGGATTTATCACAACTAGAAATATGTCACAGGGCTCAACCAATGGTCAGTGAATCACAGTTTAAAACTCTTTAAGAAAGCATATATGACTCCTAAATTTACAGGAAAACACACTAAAATGTAAATACAATAGAAATACAGAAAAAAATCATAAAATTGCCTAAATTAAGAAAAGCATCTGTTAACAGATTTAAGAAATGGTTCTTTCGGGGGCTGGAGAAATGGCTCAGTGGTTAAGAGCACTGGCTGCTCTGCCAGAGGTCCTGAGTTCAATTCCCAGCAACCACATGGCTCACAACCATCTGTAATAAGATCTGGCGCCCTCCTCTGACATGCGGGCATACATGGGGGCAGAATGTTGTATACATAATAAATAAATAAATCTTAAAAAAAAGAAAGAAAGAAATGGTTCTTTCTACTTATTTCCCTTCAAACAGAAGAAATTTCTTTGATTTTAATTTGATTTGATTTCATGTCATTTATATCATTATTTAAAAAGCCAAAGGCACTTGTCTGATTTCCTTAGGCTATGTCACAGCAACATTAAACCACCTAATTATTAGCTATGTAAAATATTTATTTAGAAGATTTTTCTTCTCTCCAACCTTCACTGATTATTATTATTATTATTATTATTTGGAACATAACAGAAAGAATATTAACAGTAACTGTGGTATCTTTGCCACTTATAGGAATGAATTGCCAGCCATTAAACCACAAAGTGTGGTTTAATGAACTTCAAGGACGTAAGCATGGTCCTTTGAGTGTGCACACTGGGAGTCTGTCCTGGTGTCACTCTGCCTGCTTAGAGCCCTGTCTTTATCACTTACCAGCAGAGGAACACTGAATAAAATGCCTCTTGCCTCACCTGTGAAGTGGGGATAATAATAACTCACAGAGTTACTATGAGGGTTAAATACTGGCAATCCACATAAAGTGCTTTGCACACGTAAAAAGTACTTAAAGAGTGTCTGGTATTGATAAATTCCTGTTGCTTTCTACAGTGGAGACAGCACTGCCATGGATAAACTCAAGGTCAAAGCATGAACGCTGGCAGAATAGGAATGCAGTTTCTAAGAGCTGTGTGTAGAAGACAAGAATCCTGCTATTTAATGAGTCAGGTGGTCATTCTTCCTTTAAATCGTATAACAATTTAACAAATACATGCTGCTTCCACTCCATATATTTTATTCTGAGGAAAAAATAAAGGTAGACTTTCAAAAAATATGGCCCATAAGAATAATTTTTCATCTGTTTCCTTGAATAAAGTGATAAATAAATAAATCATAAGATCTGACAATTATGCTAATAGAATGGTTATTTGCCCATGTGAATCTTGAGATATTAAAAACCTCTGATAACATCATTTATTTATAGGCTGTGTGGTTTATCTTTTTAAGCATATTCTGAAGAACAAGATGATCTTTATTCCCCGGAAAAAGTGGAACAGAATCTGTCATGGCATCTTCAACCCACCAATCCTTTAATTAATGTTTAAGATGAAGAGCGCAGAAGTCAAACAGAATCAGGTTCAAAGCTCAGCATATAGATATGCTATATGAACAATGTTGAACAAATTACTTAATCCCCATGAATCTAAAAAAACAAAAACCTTATTTGACCCACAGGAGTAAATCACTAGAATTTTGCATGAAAACATCAAGTAAGGATTCAATAAACAAACTATCCACACACAGTGCCTATCCCACAATGGGAAACGACCTCCCCTCCTCAATGAATAATCAGGACACACACTAGGTCAATCATTATCTTCATATTTATCCTCCTTTTACTGTTTCTCAAACTAAAACTTGCGTTTTACTACATAGATGTAGTAGAATGCATATTTTTAAACACTGAAATGTGGGCCGATATCAACAAAAATGGCTTAGTGATAGCCCAACCTTTTGTCTCCCTATAAAGCTTTAAAAAAGAAAACTAGGAAAAATTGTCTCAACCAACTCAATTAAATCCTGTAGTGAGGCAAGAAGCACTCACTCCAAATAGTTACAGCTGGGCAAGAATGCAGGCCATGAGGAACAGCTCACATTTCCTGAAACTGGAACAACAGGAGGGAAGTCGTTCCCAAAAGGCTATGATGGACCCCATCTGATGGCTCGCTGAAGTCAAGTTCGAAACAATTGTCTGCTTCTGCCTGATGGAACTCAGCCAGTACTAAATCTAATCCCCAGGATTAGGACGTAACATCAATCAGCGTTCTGGTCATTACAGAGGCAGTAAGTAACAACCAGGGCAAACAGCAAGCTAACACAACTGCTTTGGAGGAAAGACTAAGTAAGAAGAAGCATAAGAGCTGTGAAAGGCTTCTACGCATGCCTAGGAACACAGAAGGCCACATTCTTGGCCAGGACGCCATGTGCTGAAGAAAAACTTGTAGTTAGTCATGGTGGTGTATGTCAAAACTCAGCAGTTGAGAGGCTCAGGCAGAAGGATTGCTGCAAGATTGAAGCCAGTTTGAGGAAGAAGAGGAGGAGGAGGAAGAGGAAAAGGAGGAGTAGCAAAGAAAATGAAGCAAAAATCAGGAGATGGCACTAAATATCATTTCAAGCTGGTTTTGTTATTACAAAGAGAAAATACAGACCAGTCTAAGTATTAAAGGAATGCTCAACAAATACTTTTGATGATAATTCATCAAGAAATAAATCCTAGGAAGAACAGAGGTCTAATTCCAAAGCTGCTGCACTAGTATATTCAGGATGTCTAGCTGCCCATAAAAGAGAATGAGGCATGCAAAGAAATAATAAAGTAAGGACAAGGTACAGGAGATAGGCAACTGATACACAGGGTTCAGGAAAATGCACAGATTCTGGACTATGAAGCTTTTGCAAAATGATTAAAGAGCCAAAACAAACTCTAAATAAAGTATTTCAAAAGAATCAATATATAGAATGTATAAAAAGAAATAAATTCTGGGGTTGACAACTATAAAAACTGAAGTAAAACTCACTGATGGACACAATAAATGCACTTGAGGATTCAAGAATGTTTGATTGTAGGCCAAGTGAGAAGTGTTAACTTCAGTAACAGAACAATGAAAGAAGTAAACCAATGCTAAGAGGTCTACTCAGTACTATCTTATACAAATATATTAATGATGTCGTCCTGAAAGAGAAGAAAAATATGTAGGAAGAATACTTAATGAAATATTCCCAAACATGGCAAATTTGTGAAAAAAAAATTATTAACCTACACGCCAAGACAGTCCAATGAAGTCCACCAGGATAAACACATACCTTACTCAAAATACTAAAAGCCCTGATGACGCACACATACATAATTCTGGTACTGGAGAGGCTAGCACAGGAAGCTCCAGGTTAGCCTTGATTCCACAGTAAGTTTCAGGCCAATCTGGGCTACGGTGAAAGATCTTGTCTCAGAAAACCAAAGATCAAAACGGAAGTATAGAAAATTACTGAAAAACAACGACGGAAGAAACATGCGCGCAGCTCCTCCATATGAGGAAACATGGACACACAGACACAAAATTAATTTCTCTTCAGAGACCATGAACACTAAAAGCAAGCAGTGGCACAAAGTATCAAGGAGTGGAGAAATTCAAAGCAAAACAAGGAAGAGTCAACAAATAATTCTATGTGCAACATTACTGCCCTTCAAACTTGAAAAGGAAATGAAAATACATTTAAACAATATCCAAGATTCCATCGCTAGTGCAATCATCCCTCAGGAAACGATGAAGGAATACTTTAAGCTGAAGCTCCAAGAGCCTTAGACAGGACATAAAAAAACATAATGAGCATGGGGAAGAACCTGAAATGGCAAAACACAAACAAACAAATTTAAACAACTGTATGTATGTGCAATCTTTTACTCCTAGCATTTTGATCAGTTTCTGTCTAGTTTAAAGGCACACTAGATAAAATCATAATTTCTGATCTATGTTGGTGGCACAGGACATAGTGTCTTTGTGCTTAGTGGCATAAGGGAGGAAGACCGGACGTGTGGAGCGAGACACATTGGCAAGTGCGGGGCTTCCCTCGAGCCTGATAACCTTCAATCCCAGACCCCACTGAAGGGGAAGGGAAGGGGAGTGATACCACAAAGCTGTCTTCTGATCTTCACACATGCGCTATGACATATGTGTCATTCCCACACCAAATAACATGCACAATGATAAATAATTTACTAAAATCAAGTTGGCATTAATCTAAAACAGATTTTTCAGTTTATTGTTATTATGAAAGCAGATCAAAATGGTATACTACAGGAATTAATATGAGATCCTAGAAAATAGCTGTCTAACACACAAAAAAGGGCTAGTGTCAAAGAAACAGATGAATTGGGAGAAACATAATGCATATGGAAAATAAATAGGAAACTGACATCCTTTTCTTGTTAGTAGGAATGGAAGAGAGAGGCAGAGGTATGAGGCGACTGAAGAGCTTTTAGAGATAACAGTAATGGACAAAACTGCTGACAGAGACAGCAGATACAAAATATCACGAATATGTAATATAATTGTATAAACACATGCTAAACAACACATTCCTCCAAAATACACAATGGAAATAGTGGCAGAATTGTAGGTAAAAATGAACAGCTCAACGGTAGAGAATTTAGTACTTCTATTTTTAATAATAGCTAGAAAAAATAAATGAAATAAAAGTAGAAATAAACAGGTCAATTAAATGAATGCCCTGTTATATTTTTTTTTTTTTAGATCCACACAACCAACAATACTCTGTCTTGAAAGAGACTGCTGTAGTTCAGATTTGAGTGCTGCCCAAAGGCTTAAGTGTGCTTAAGCCTTGCTCCCTAGAGAGGTCCTCTGGGAAGATGGCAAAGTAATGTAACCAGCTCATTATGGACTAGGACCTCCCAGTCTACGAGCCAAAAATAAGTTACTTCTTTTTCTATGTTGATTATCTCTTAACCACTGGGCTGATGAGCCAGTCTTCCTAAAGTACCTCTTAACCAATGGGCTGATGACCCAGCCTTCCTTAAGTATCTCTGAACCAATGAGTGGGCTCACTAGCCTTTCTCAAGTAGCTCTGAACCACGGAGGGGGCTCAACATTCTTTCTTGAGTATCTCTTAATCATGAGCTGGCTCATCAACCACCTTAAGTATCACAGCAACAGGAAAAAGAAGCTAAGAAATCTTCTACAGAGGGCTGTTAAATGAAACCAAAAATAAATTATTAGAACTAATAAAGAAATTCAGCAAACTTACAGAATAATTCTCAAACTGATGCACAAGCTAAATGCAAACATATACAAATACCAACTGATTTTATGTTTTATTTGCAAAAATGGACAAGATGACCACAGTACTGATAGAGCAAAGCAAGGGAGTCCAACTCGCCAAAACTATCATAGAAGAGGAGAACAAAGCTAATTCACACTTTTTTGATTTCAGTCTTAATGCAAATCTATCTATGTAAACCAAGACAGTGTAATCCTGGCATTACATTAAGATCTATGGAAATAAAATGTATAGTCCAGAAAATCTTAATATATTTATGGCCAAATGATTTTCAAAGGACCACAATTAATAAATAATAGTTTTCCAAGAAATACATTAGAGAAATTGGGTCCATACCTGCAACACAACATATCTGAACCACAACCTCACATCTGTGACAAAAACTAACTTCAAAACAACAACTCACTTAAATGTGAGACCAGGTATAAGACTCTTATAAAGGGCAGGGAGGGGAGCAGAAAAAAAATGTAGACCTCAATAAAAAATCAATAAAAAAAAAAACCTCTAAGAAAGAAGCATTTGTACTGTTGTGGCTTTTAATTGGGTGGTGGTTCCTTAGACACATAGCAAAATATAAAACTTTACTGAATAAATGATATTACCAAGGAAATGAAAAGAAAAGCACAAAAATAGGGTCTTAATAATTTATATATGATAAAGGTCTAGTAATAGAGATATGATATCCAGAACAGAGAATAATTGCCACTCAGTAATAAAAATTAAAATAACTCAATATAAAAATAAGGAAAGGTTTGAACAGACATTTCTCTAGAGATATACAAATGGCCAAAAAGCATGAAAACATTCTCCAAGTTATCACTCATTATGACAGTATTTCAAAAACCAAAGAGCTAGATTCATATACACTGGACTGTCTACACACACAAACCATTACACACTCCTTTGAAGAAGAAAGAAGAAGGAATACATTTGTGGAGAAAGTGAACTGTCATATACAGATAGTAGGAAGGAGGTAGTCATTACACAAACGGTTCAGTCATTCCTCAGAAAGACAACAAAACATAGGTCCTGGAGATTCCATCAGCTGATGAATGGATAATCCTATCTGGAGTGTGCATCCATAAAATGGAATATTGGATGATAAACAGGAACAGAGTATTGATCCATACTGTAAGGATGAAACTTGGGAGCATACAACCCCACAGAAAAGGAGACTGAATCAGTGGTTGCCAGAGCACCAGGAAAGGGAGAGAGTGCAAAGGCCTGTTAGCAGTTCAGGGTTCTTCTTTAGGTAATGAAAATATTCCGGAATAAGTGATGATGTTTAAAACCATGATTATATCAAGCATCACCTAACTGTGCACATTAGTGACTTAGAAATTGTATTGATTGCTTTCCTGCTGCTGAGATGAAATACCATGCCCAAAGAATCTTTAGAGAAGCAAGGGTTGATTTTGCTGCTCCAGGCATCTAGGGCAGGGAAGGCAACAGGGGCAGATGCAGGAGGCTAAGAGGCCACATCCCAACCCCACACAGGAAGCGCAGAAAGAAAGCAGTAAGCAGGGCAAAGTTCTATCTCCACAAAGTCCTCTCCTAGTGATGAAGTTCCTCCAGCAAGGCCCTGACTCCTAAAGTTCCATAAGCTCCCCAAATATCTCCTCCAGCTGCAGACCAGGAGTTCAAATACAAGAGCCTATGTGGAACAGTTCTCATCCCAACCACCCCAAGTATTACGTAAACGTCAATTTAAAAACTGGCTTTTTGGCAACTTTTTATTCATTAAAATTTTATAAAATTATTATTGTGGAAAAATCAGTTTTTAAATTGAGTAATTCACCCTCCAAAGCATGTATGTCCACTGATTTCCATTTCCATACTTCGTTGGTGATTTGACAACTGTGTCACTAACTTGGCAGCTTCAGATTTCCTTCTGACTTTCCCAGCGCTTCTGTATGCCTGCTCACACTTGCGTGGAACCTCTCTATATACTAACCATATAACTTAAATTTGGGGGTTTTGAACAAACACATCAAAGCATCTTAGTTTTTAAGCATTATTAAATGCTGTTTCCAGAAGCTATGTGTTATTAAATAAACAGAAATATACAGTTTGTGAGATTTGTTGCCAATATAGAAATAGATGCAAATGAACACAGAGATGACAGACGTAAGGAACACAATTTAATGAGAAATTACTTACTCTTTCACAGACACTCCCAGAAGTAATACTAACTCCTTTCCTTCCAAATGATACCACTTAGCATATATTAAAAGTTTGCCTTAGGGAGTACTTACTTTAAACTACATTTATTTGTTCTTATAGTGGAATGCTTTTGCTTATCTTACGTGTTAACACAGGAATTCGATCAGTAGATACTTACCCTAAGCATGGGGCCATTCTGAAACACATGTGGCTCGTCACAAACCACACAGTATTCGTTCAACACAGGGATCCGCTGTTCGGCAAACTCAATCGTCTGAATAAAACAATACAAGGAAATAAGCCACTAAGGTTCTTGAATGATGGGAAAACCCAGCCAGGACTAGGTGCTCCCACTGAAGAGGATCTTAACTCATACCTGCACCAGGAAGCCGCGGTCTCGGATTGGAATGCATTTTGCACCATTTGTCTATAAAAAGCAAAGTTTTTAGAAAGTAACTTTTTATTAGGGAGAATATAGAAATTATAGCTTTTCCCTTTATCAGAAGTGAATGCAGACAATCACATGAGTATTGTCAACTATTATGATATTAAAATATTAGACTTCATTATGGACTAATTTTGTTATATTTATATAATCAAGTATATTTGCCTAAACAAAATGATATTCTTAGATTCTCATCCTTTAGTAAAAATACCTGTCATCATTACATGAAAAGAAAGTTAGTTTATTCTATTACTGATCAAAAAAAGTCCATACCATGCTTAGAATTTTCAAATACTATCAGCTTCAATGATTCCTCCAAGGAAAATTAGACAGCAGCTAGCAAAAGGCCCAGTACTAAATTGATTAGCAAGCTAAGTACATGGGGGGAAAGTCTGTTTTCTTTCACAAATTATCTGAAATTATCCTTCTGAGGTGAAACTATCATGAGAAACATTCCTTTATGGAACTGATAGGCATAACTTTCTCCATGTCATTAAGGCATACCTTTAAATGAACGTCTAGTATGTTCATTAAAATTATAAAGACTGTCACATTTTCCTCAAGCAAATACAGTAGTATTTGTAATCAATTGTAGGGAGAGATCTATGTAAGGATGACAAAAATCAGCCTCTTGTTTTGTCAACTAACATATGGCTGGGTTAGCATATGAATCATTAAATTGACACTCACGACATGCACATATTTAAAACAGCAAACAAAACCTTTCAACCATTTTTGAATATGTAACTACATGCATAAGTTAAGTCTGTCTGAAGCTGGCTGTGCCAATCACTAGAGAGGTAAAGTTTGTGTAGGGTTGATCCACAGTCAGTACCAACCGTACAGACATCACATGGACCCACATCCTCCCACTCCCCCCCCCAAAAAAAACCTGCTTTAGCATAAAATGGACATTGAGAAAATTTTCATGTGAAACTCTTTTACACTATCACCAACCAAATGTTCACAGACAACATTCTCTAATACATAACTAAAATAGTATCTTTAACCGTAAGACAAGTGTGGTCCTCTGCTACTCATGTGGTGGAAGAAAGATAAATAACCTACTTAATACAGATCAAAAACTTTGTAAATCTAATTTAATTCCTTCCATTCTTAATAGAATTCAGTGATAGGAACACAAACCAGACAGTAAATCAGTGATTACATTGTTTCCCCAGAACCAATACTAACTTTTCTGTGCCAGCTGTAAATATCTAGTACAAAAAATATGCCTCCCCCCCCCAAAAAAAACCTTCAAATTTAAAAACAAAAGAAATTAAATGGATCTTGTGTTTTTTTTCTCCCAGGTCTCATAAAAATGCATAAAAATCTCCTGCCCCTTAGCTATATTTAAGAAGGCAAGATGAAAGAAGTGTTTACGCACGGGAGGCTGGGAAGAAGACGATGATGGTGTTAAAATACCGATAAGCCCTGAGGTAAGCGAGAGCCTCCTGCCCTCTGCGTTGGGTTCCTTGAAATGCTCGGTTTTCGATGACTTGGGAGCGCCGGAGTAAGACTTGCTGAGCAATTTGTGGTTTTTCAGCCCATATAACTCTTCCATTCTGAGATTGCTGGAGTAAGACCTGCTTAGCAGTTTGTGGGGCTTCAAGTTGCTGCTGTGCTCACATCGCGGGTCTCCAGAACAAGAGCGAGTCAATAACTTATGCGACTTGAGCGTGAGGCAGTCCTCCTGCTTGCCCGCTGTGGGGCAGGGCCGGCCCAAGAGTTTGTGCGATTTGAGGGTGGACATCGCCTGCTCGGCCCTGGGGTCGCTGGACAGTGAGCGCCCGAAGGTCCTGTGCGACTTGGCGCACACGTCATCAGCTTTGACAGTGCTGGAGCAAGTCCTCCGCAACAGCTTGTGCGTTTTGGAGATGCCATCTTGTTCAGATTTCAGTTTGGATTTGCTTTTGCCACAACCAGGGGGAGGATAGCTGGGCGACCTTGGAGATGAGCAACAATTAACACGGGACGAAACTGGACCTAACATCAGTGCCCCAGTTCAACCAGGATACATATGCTGCCACTTCATCAACAGCCCCCGTTAGGACCCAAACCAAGGACGGGTGCAGAGTGCGTCACTGGAATTAAGCCACACCTCATAAACACAAGAAGATTCCAGCATGGTTCCTCCCCCTGACCTATCCCAGAACGCCATGAAGAACTGAAATCTGGAGGACTCTTTTTGTCATGTGAAAACAAAATCTAACTTTAATAAACTTTACCAATACTGATTTTAAAAACTAAATAAGCACATCTACGTTTTTGGCGGGACACCTGTAATTTAGTCTTTTGTTGGAAGGCATAAAGAAAACAGACATGTGGGTGAGAAAGAATCCTTCAAACAGTAGTATGGTGGGGCTCTAATGGCTGAGCACTCAGACAAGGATGAAGACGCCTGTTACCAACCTGCGCAAGGTAGAAAACAAATGCAGAGGCGACTTCACCTTCTTCTCCGACAGCTTCTTACCATGCAGGCAACTGGACTTTTCCTTGCTCTGTTTCCACTGCTGAGTAACAAATGTCTGCATGATCCTGTCAAAGCAGAGGCAGCTCTGTTAGCACAGTACCAACACCATCTACACCAATACTTCTGGGGTTTGATTGTTTGCTAGCTTGGGGGACTCAGGGTGCTGTTCTTGTTTTGCTTTGAAATTGAGGTCTCACTATGCAGCCCTGACCTAGAACTTACTACAAAGACCAAGCTGGCCTCAAACCTCCAGAGATCAAACAACCTCTGTCTTCCTAGTACTGGGATTACCACCCTGTGAATACGGTGCCCACCAATACTTAGGTATTTATTGCAATAGGAAAAGATTATCAAGGGAAAATAACATAACCATTAGTAAAACACTAAGTTAGGGTGGTGTAAGAATTTTCATATTAAAGGAGCCAGAATGTAAGAAATTACCACAGCTTTTTTTATGACAAGCTACATCATAACAAGTGATCAAGAAACTTACTTATTAAGAAATTAAAATAAAATAGTGACATGATCTAATTACCCAAATTATCAGAGAGTTTATGGAAATAATAGATTTAAAGAGAATCCTGGGAGCGGCCTTCAGAATCAGTAACTTTTACATGAATTTTTTAAGTGAAGCTAATTTTTCACTTGGTTGTTCCATCTATGTTTTTTCTCCATGAAATAAAAAACCAAATTGCAAAACTGTATGTAGAAATAATTGATGTAAAAATGTATGGTCTTCAAACTCAGCCCAATCACCTCTATATATGCTAGTTTGTTTTTTAAAAGTCTATATTCCTAAACTTTCTTAGTTATTATCATAAGGTTGGAATTCGGTAACTCCTAGTCTCCAAATTTTCCACAGTATCTGCTTTCTTTGGTGCTTCATGGAAAAGAATTCTATAGAGACAACTACGGACTATAACAGCATGCTATCTTCAAAGAACCTGAGGCCATGGCTATGCATCCCGCCTTGCAAGTCACAGAACAGAAGGATCCCTTAGTGCTGGTACCTCAGTAGATGTGAAATTTTACAATTACATATTATATGTATAATACATCCGACATTTTAACTTTCTTTCAAAAAATTCCTTCAAGTTTGCCTGGTTGTCCTGTTCTTTTGCTACTTCTGCAAACTGCTTCTGGGAGGGAAAACTGATACCAATATTTTGTTTATCAGCTATACTATGCCAGGGAATAAAATGCAGCTTCGTAAATAAAAATGTTTATCTTCGCTCCAGAAAATAGTTATTATCCCACACATTGAAGTAAGGCATATGCTCAGGAGAGAAGGTTTGACTCTTAGCTAGAGGAGCAAACTCTTCAACATCCTTCGGGGCACCCCTAACTCAGCTCACCCTGCTTTCTCTGTTGGGCTCTCTTCTGCTACCTTCGAAGTGTTCAGAAGAGTCAGGTCTGAATCATTTGGGGTCACTAGGGTAGAAGACATTGTGAGAAAAAGGAGGACAAACTCTGCATGGACGGATGCTGTGATTCCAAATTCACAGAAATTTGTCTTGGATCTTAAGAACAGGGGATGGCTTTATTTCATTTTTATTTCATGTCTGAAGACTTTATTTACTTGATATTTCAGGAAGATTTGAGGGTACTGGATCAATGAACATTATTTCTCCTTGTTGCTAATAAAAAAAAACCCTCATTGAAACCATTTTGTACTACTTAGACTTAGATTCCTTTTCTCCTATGATGTAAAAGGTTCCTATTCCTGTGACCTGCCACCTATGAAGGCTACTAACTGTGTGCTGGAGATGCTAATTGAAACCAAAGGATGTAGCAGGTCACTTTCAGGTTACGGAGTTATTCTGCAGTGTGGCTTTACTACCTAACATCAGTAGCTCTCAAACAACTCCTAGTTGTCCTTGGTTGCAAAAAGAATCCACTGCTTCTTGTAAGACAGTTAATGTCACTGCTCATCCAAAGTGTGTGCAAATGTATGTATACACATATGTATATGTATGTGGATATAATGATCACAGATATGCATGTATATATGTGTGTGTGTGTGATAATATTGTGCTATGATCACACGTGCTATAATGACCACCTTCTCATAACACAGAGCCACTAGAGTATTTACGTATTTGTTAAGTGAAGGAAATATAGGCAATTGGTATGGCAGCCACTTTCTGATCAAGGGTTCAGGGGTCATCTGGACAAAAGAGTAAATAAAGACAGCATCCCCTTCTCTGGATTTCAGAAGAACAACACCAAAGAGTAGTAATAGTTACATGTATTTGAGGCCAAGGAAGACTCACATTATTTTCTTACCATGGACAGAACTTAACTTTGATCAAGTAGGCATGAAGTCATACATGGCAGACACCCTGTCATTTCGATCACGACTCTGTGTCAGATCAGCCACAAAAACTTATTTAAATATTTTCTCTTCAGCTTTTCTGTTCACTTGACATTCACACATCAGTCATTGAATGCCAAACACATTCTATAATACATCCATGACAAAAGGGTACACATGTTTATGTGACAGATAGACCAGCACATGGATCAAAAGGATTGAACTAGAAGTAGATTCAGACTCTAGCATTTTATGGTTGGCTGGTGGTAAGGAAACTGCTATGTGCTTTGGTCTGTATGCTCATCACCAAGGAAATATGAAAAATTCTTGTGCACCACAGAGTTACCGTGAAGCCGAAGACGAAGTGACTGTATGTTGTTCACTCATCTGTCAGTATTTGGAATGGCAGCAAAACACACTAAGCACTTGGTCTAGTACCCCAAAGCACCAGGAATGGATCACAGAACACACTGAATGTAGTTATTTACTTAATAAAAATTGCTCTAAGCAATAAGTAGCCTAGATTCCAAACTAGCATCCTTTCATAAGCTTCAAGGAACATACGCTTTTCGCATCTGAGTTTTTTCTTATGAATTATCATGAAGATGAGATGAGAAATTTGAAGTTATACTATTTAGGCTAGATGGAACCTAAAGATCCCTAGTCAAAAACACTTATAGACAAAAAAATTTAATCACGTACTTGACAGAAATTCATCAGAAACGTGAAAATAATCTGGCCCTTATTAACAAATTCCCCACATAACTAAAATTCATCCATAAAAGCAAGTAATGTTTTTGAAAACATTAATCACCAGGCTGGACCTATTAATAGACATGTTACATATTATACCAGTCACCTAAGGGCAAATCCCAGCACACAGCTTTCTTTAACTTCTCAGGCTTATGACTATAGACACTGTTTCTTTGTCCAAACTCATGGGATATACTCATGGGCTACACACAACTATAGATGTCGTTTCTTTGCCAAACTCACGGGATATACTCATGGGCTACTACGGGCAGAAAGTTGTTTATTCTAGGACATGCTTTTTAAAAAAAAAATTCTTGTCTTGTTTTGATCAACCCCATCCTCCCCCTATCCCCCCCACCTACAAAAGATGCTTTAAAAGCAGTGTCACAATAGAGTGGTGGGTGTGTTGGTGAGCCAGCCCCGAAGCTGTGCATCTGGGAAAGCTGTCCCCATTACTCATCTGTCACATGGTGGCATGGGCAGGGGAGAGATGCCCATCCCTATCTCGGCCTGAGGCGGGAAGGAGAGGCTGCAACACTTGGGAGAGCGGGTCCTGCACCTTTCCTGGGCAGCACAATAGAGCCAAGCCCATT